>PVLD010014914.1:0-50591 GCA_004027595.1 Dinomys branickii
CTTTCCCACGTCTCGCCCCGGCAGCCTGGTCCGCCCTACCACATCTCCCCCGGCATCTCAGAGAAATACGCCCAGTTTAAACTTCCCAGCCGAGGTCCCGGCATTCACGCTCGCCAAGTCTGTCTCGAGCTGGTGGTGTTTATTAAGGAGGTTCGCTCCCTTGCTGCTCACCTGGTCGCCATCTTCCCCGGATCTTCCAGTCTGTTTTTTTCTTATCACAGTAGTTTTGTAGCATAATTTCAAGTCAGGGATTGTGATGCTCCCTGCATTGCCTCTGTTGCCCAGAATTCTTTTGTCATTCTAGGTCTCATCTGGTTCCAAATAAATTTTAGGATTATTTTCTTTAATTCTGTGAGATATGTTATTGATATTTTCATCAAGATTGCATTAAATCTGTATAAGAATTTTAGAAATATGTATATTTTCACCAGTGTATATTGGTTATTTTTACCCAAGAACAGGGAGATATTTCCATTTTCTGATATCTTCTTTGAGCTCCTTTTTCAGAGCACTGTAGGTTCCAATATAAAGGTATTTTAGTCTTTGTTAGATTGGTTCCTAAGTGTTTCATTTTTTTGATGCTATTTTGAAGAGTGTTGTTTCCCCAATTTCTCTGTCAGTGAGTTTGTTATTTGTGAACAGGAATGCTATTGATTTTTTAATATTGACTTTGTATCCAGCTACACTGTTGAATTTGGTTTTTAAATCTAGAAGACTTTTGGTAGAGTTTTTGGGGCCTTCTATGAAGAACATCCTGTCATTCACAAATAATGATAATTTAACTTTTTCCTTTCCTATCCTTATTTCTTTTATTCCCTTGTCTAATTGTTCTGGCTTATGTTTCCAGAACTATATTGAGTTATGAAAGAGGACATCCTTGTCTTATTCTTGATGCTAGAGTGAAATCTTTCATGTTTTTGATTGGTTAGTATAATGTTGGCTGTTGGTTTGCCCTAGATGGCTCTTATCAGATTGAGATAAAGAACATCTATTCCAATTTTCTGTACAGTTTTTATCATGCATGAATAGGTATTGGACTTGTCAAATCCTTTTTCTGCATCTATTGAAATGATTGTGTGGTTTTTGTTTTTGATTCTGATTTGCATATGTTGAACCATCCCTGAATTCTTGGGATGAATCCTAGTTGGTAATGCTGTATACTCTTGATTATTTGCTGCATTCTGTTTGCATCTTATTGAGAAATTTTGCATCTATGTTCATTATAGAGATTTGTCTGTAGTTCTCTTTTTTGGTTCAGTCCTTCTCTGGTTTTTCCATCAAGCAAGGCTAGCTTTTAGGAATTACTTTAGGAATATTACTTCCCCTTCAATTTCATTAAAAAGTTTTAATAATATTGGCATTAGATCTTCTCTAATATTTTTGTAGATTTTGACAGTGTAATCATTGGAACTTGGACTTTTTAAAAAAATTACTTCTTTAGTTTCATTAACTGACATTGAATTATTCAAGATTTTTATATCTTCTTGGGAGGGCTGGGGATATAGCTCAGCAGCACAGTGCCTGCCTGGAAAGCACAAGGTCCTCAGTTCGATTCCTGGTACCAAAAAAAAAAAAAAAAAAAAAAAAAAGATATATCTTCTTGGTTTACTTTTGGTAGTTTGTATGTATCTAGGAATCTATTCATTTGTTCTGAAGTTTTCAGTTTATTAGCATACAGGTTTTCAAAATAGTTACTAATAACCTGGATTTCAGCACTCTCTGCTGTGATTTCACCTTTTTCATTTCTTGCTCTGAGGGTTTTTTTTTGGTAAGATTGGCTAGGGGTTTCTTTATTTAATATTCCAAAGAGCAAATGGCTCCATTCATTGATTCTTTGTATTGTTTTCTTACCTTCAGTTCCATTAAATTCTGCTCTGATATGTATAATATTTTTTCCTTTGTATGAGCTTTGAGTTTGACTTGCTCTTATTTTTCTAGAAGCTTGCAGTGCCATATTAAATTGTTCATTTGAGCTTACTCAGTTTTACTGTTATGGGTATTCACTGCTATATATTTCCCTTGTGTGACTACTTTACTGTGTCCCATAAGTTTTGTATGTTGTATTGGCATTATTGTTTATTTTTATTTTAAAGAGAATAATAAAAAAAGAACAACAGCAAAATACCCACAACACAGACAAAAACAAAGCAAAAATAATAAAAATGATGCAGAACAAAATGATAGGAATTCCCAGTGGCTGTTACACTACGTATTGTTATCTTCATGAAGTTGCTCAGATTGCCAGGTGTAAGAATCCAAGATTGATCAAACTATTAAAGAGAATAAAAAATAAAACCAAAACTCTGTATCATTTCAATTGTTTAGTTACAGAAACTGTCTAATTACTTCTTTAATTTAATCTGTGAACTATTGGTTGTTCAGGAAGGTGTTATTGAATTCCCAAGTGTTTATGAAGTTTTTGTATTTTATTTTTTTGATTTCTAATTTCATTGCACTATGGTTTCAGAATATACATGGGATAATTTAAATTCTTTTGCATTTACTTAAGCATGTTCTATGAGCTAGTACGTGTTCTAATTTGGAGCTCACCCTTTGTGTAGCTGAGAAGAATGTGTATTCTGATGGTGTAGGGTAGAATATTCTGTAGATATTAACTAAGTCCATTTGTTATAAAGTTTGTTTCAGTTCTGATACTTCTTTGTTGATTTTTTGCCCACTTGATATGTCTATTTGTAACTGTAGGGTATTGAGGGCCTCCATTACAACTATGTAAGTGCTTATTTGATTTTTCATGTCCATTAATATTTACTTTATATAGCTGGGTACACTCGTATGTGGTGCATATATATTTATGATTGTTGTCTCTTCCTCTTAAATTTTTCCTTAATAAATATATAGTGACCTGTTTTGTCTTTGTTGATCAGTCTTGGCTTAAAGTACACTTTGTCTGAAAATAGTAGAGATAATCTTTTTTTCTGAGTTCCTGTCACATGGAGTACTGTTTTCCATCTTTTGACTTTCAGTCTATAAAGTGCTTTTGAGTTAAATACGTTACTTGTATGCAGCATGTTGTTGAATTTTGCTTCTTGATCCATTCTTCTGGTCTTTTTCTTTTGATTGTTGAATTGAAATCATGTACATTAATGGTTGTAACTGATATGCATTGACTTTGTCATGCTATTTTCCTCCTTCTTTCCCTCTGTTTAGTTGCTTGTCTTGCCGGGTGTATTTGTGTCTGTTGGGGTTCTTGGAGTTGTACTTTTCATTATCTCTTCCCATAATATCCTTGATAACTTTTTTGAGTGCTGTTGGTGGTCATGAATTTCTTCAGATATTCTTTGTTATGGAAGTATCTTACTTCTCCATCTATTTTGCAAGATAGTTTTGTGGGGTACATCAATCTTGGTTGGAGGTTTTCAGTTAGGGTTTGAAATACTTCAAGCTCTCCTTGACTTTAGGGTTCATGCTGAGAAGTCTGCTGTGATTCGGATGGGCTTTCCTTTATGGGTGACTTGTTTATTTTGTCTAAATACTTTTAATATTTTGTTCCTGTGTTGAATTTCTGGAATCTTTATTATCATAACCTTTGGTGCAGATTTTCTTGATTATGGCTATTGGTGTTCTGTATGCCTCAATTTTCTGTATGTCAAATTCTTTTTCCCTGCTTGGGAAGTTTTGTGCTATTAATTCTGTGAACAGGTTTTATAAGTCATTTGTGCTACCACCTGCTTTTTCATGGACTCACATCGATATTTATTCTTCTTTGCAACATGTAGGAGCTGTTGGATTGATTTTTTTTGTGGTCCCTTGCTATTTAAAAAAAATCTTCCTTTTTATGATCATTAACTGCAAACCTGTCTTCTATATCTGATATTTTGTCCTCACATTGGATCATTTGGTTGCATATACTTTAAATAACATTCTTCATCTCCTAGATATTAATTTTCATCTGTTTCATAGATTCCATTTTTTCCCTATGTTGGGCATTCAGGGTTTCCAGTATTTTCCTAAACTATATATTTTTTATTTGTGTCTACGCTAGATCTACTAACCTTGTCGCTCATTATGGTCATCTTATCTGTAGTTATCTGATAAATTATTATGTAATTTTATTTTTTGAGAACCTCATTTATTTGCTTTGTTACTTCTGCTGTTACCACTTTAGACAGTCCAAAAGGGGGGCTTTGGAATTGTTCTTTCTCATTGCCCCTTTGGTTTGCCTTTGGTTAATTTGGAGTATTTTGCTTCCATGACTTCTCACTTTCTATTTTTTTAAAGTTTAATTTCTGCTTGTAAATTCCTTATAGTAGATAGCTTTAATGCTAATATCAGGAAACTTCAGGAAATAACTACTTCTCAGAGATGTCTTCCATGTATAGCTGGCTTTTGGGTTTTGAATATGTTATAAAATTCTATTCCTTTATTTTATTGGGGGTGAGAAGTGGCTGCCTATTTGGCCTCGGCCCTGGTTCTTTGGCACTGGCCTGTAGTATTGTTTGTGACCCTCAGGCGATGCCAGTCTGGGTATACGAAGAACTGATTCAAACATCTATGTGACCTTGGTCAAGGTAGTACAATCAATAATAACAATAGCATCAAGCACAGTCTAGAAAGTGACAAACCAGGGTAACTGTTAACCATAGGAACGTGACTTTTAATCTTATAAGAATACCTGAAACAATCCAGGAAATTGTATGCAGTGAGTATCCCTTCAACATAGTGATTTTACCCTTAGGAAAGGGTAATTTTAAAAGGGCTAAGGGAAAAATAGAGAAATGGAAGAACAGAAATAGATGAGAGGCATCATTAGAGGACAAAGGAAGATTATGCAAACTTTGGCAAACTGGTGAAGACGACTGAATGGAAAGAAAAAAGGAAGAAAAAAAGAACAGGTCAAAACCAAACAACAGCAACAACAAATTAAACACTGTTCATATCCCTATAAGAACAAGAGCAAACCATCCAGAAAAAGACAAGAAAACAAAAACCAAAGAGAGCAAGAAAAAAAATGACCAGATTGGGGGTCTCTTTGCTCTCCTTGGAAGACAAAGGGGGCAGACAAAGAGCCCAGATCTGTGTTGATTGATCCCAGAAAGCCTGGAGTAGAGTATCTTGGTTACTTTTTTCTCATTGCTGAGACAAAATACCCAACACCCAAAATGAAGGAAGAAAAGGTTTATTTAGCTTATAGTTTGTGGAGGTTTCAGTCCATACTTGGCTGCTTCAGAGGCAGAGTGGCACATGGCAGGGGGCAAATGTTCATGGCGGCAGAGCACAGCAAAAACAACCAGAGCAAAAAGGGAGGAATGGCTGCAAGCAACCTACTTCCTTTCCTTACATTGTAAACAGGCTACCCCCACCCAGGGGGCATGTAGCTCTCACACCGTCTCTATGCCCTCCTCTTCCACAGGCTCAGGATGTGTACAAAGTAAGCACCCTGGTTTCCTGCTGAATCACTCAGCCAAACCTCTAGACTCCCCAAGTTGACACAATGTATCAACCATAACATAGAGTTACAGTTGGGGTGATGGACAATCCCAGCTAGCCTCTGCCTTCAGCTTCATTGAAGTTCAGGCTGGTTCTGATTTCTTGCTGTGACGCTGGGATCCAGGTTTTTCATCCTAAAACATTCCAGGTGCCTCCTGCCAGCTTGAAATATGCTCCCTGACCTTGGGTTTCTCCCAGGGCTATGCCTCAGCCTCTTGGAGCCACTGTATGGAGTCAAACTACAGGTGCTCTGAGGCATTCAGTTGGCCCCTCTTCAAAATAGCAACTAGTCAATCACTCTCTTCTGGGGACACTGAACAGGACTGGAATGGAATCACTTTCCAGCCACTGAAGTCTGCAGTATTCACTGCTCTGTTCTTCTGGTGCCTCTGGGGTTGCTGGAAATCACTATGTCTGTGCATGTTTGACTTTCCTGTCCCATGCCATGGGCCAGGGTTTAGGGAGAAGGTGTGGCTTGCTATCACTTTCTGTGTTGAAGCCCTTTTCTTTGCTCTTCCCATAAGTATCAATTCTTCAGACCCTTGCTGGGTCCTGGGGACCCACTTCCTTCCTTTGACTTTTCCTCATGTTGTGGCCTGGGTTTCAAACCTCAGACAATGCCAGTTCTTGAAATCCATATTTCATGGTAGCCCAAATGCAACAAAAATCTAGTTTCTTTCACGTAAAAGTCTAAGTTCCTTAAGGGCCTGATGTCCTTCCATTTATTTTTTTCACTATATCTAATGTATAGCCTCATCCATATGGTCTAAGAATACCCTCACCACGTCTGCTTTCCAGCCTGTGGGAAGAGAGAGAAGGCAGATGAATTTCCTCCAGGAGCCCCACTCAGAGGTTGCACATCACACTTCTCATAGCCCACTGACCAGAGCTAAGTCACAGGGATAAACCTGACTGCAAGTGCACCTAGGAATTGTGATATTTATTGTAGGTGGCTGTATTTTCAGCTGGTGTTCATTAAGAAATGAAAGGGATCAGAATATGCCATCCCATCTGTGCTCTTCTTGGGGAGCTAAAGGCAACTGAGAATCAACAGATGTAGAGAGAACTCTCTGCTTTCTCCACATCATTCTAAAAGTGGACCACGAGTCCCCTCTTTCTTCTCCTCATCCTCTTCCTGTTCCTCTTCTTCCTTCTCCTCTTCCTGCTATGGACTGAACTCAGGGCATCGTACATGCTACCAGGATGTATATCCCTAGTCCTCTCCTTTGATTTTTACCTCTTTTCTGTGACTTTACTTTGCATGTACACATTAATAAAAACTGCATGCCTTTTCTCCTTCTAAATCTATCTTTTGCTAGTTCAATTCACAGGTCTTAGATATAGAGCATAAGAAGGTGGAGGAAACGATTTTCTTTTTTGACAGAAAGGGAAACTAAGCATTAAAAAGGTAACTAGTGATCTCTGCCAAATCTAGTAAACCAAGTTATGACAAAGACACTGCCAGCTTTTAAATTGAACAAAGGGCTCAGAGCTGGATGTTTAATAGCACCCGTGAGCATTGCCCCCAGTAGTGGACGTACATTTGCTCTAGGCAGACAACTCATGTGTGTGGATTGTACCACTCTGTGTCCATGGAGAGTATCTGGTGCACCCTACTTTTTCTCTTTGTCACTAATCTTGATTGTATCATGCTGCTTAGTTTATTACTTTTAGACACAGTCATAAACCCGTGCTCATCATGTAGGAGTCTGGAGTGTGAGGTTTAAATGAAATGATAAGTATTTTTTAGTGGAATATAAGTTCCATGACACATGAAATATGTCTCTCTTATTTACCCCCACTTAGGAGTAGTGCTTACCACATCCTAAGTAGGGGCTTGAGAGATATTTGCTAAATTAGTAGCTTTCCATTCTTGTTCTGAATTCTTCACTCCTTAGAATGCTAAACTTATTTACTCTATGACAGATAAGTGAACCTCAGGCTTCTCCTGCTTTCCTTCCTACTGGCCCTAGAAGACCATCTCACTACAAGTTGAAATTTAGAGGTCTATTCTTGATCCTTTAGGTGGTGATTTTATAGCTCAATTCTGAATTTTTTGGGAAACAATGTTCCATGCCTGGCCTTATTTATTGCTTCTAAAGTAATTTTGCTACTTTTGCTTGGTACTGAATTTAACTTCTTTTTGTTTGCTGTTGATTCGCTATACCAGAAAGCCAAACTATGCTATTAAAGAAGGCAGGCAGACAGCGTAATGCACTTATGTCTTTCACATATTAGAATTATTGTGGCAGTGAAATTGTTTAATAGCAGCACAGATCTCTGGGATTTAGGCAGGGTTTGAGCCCTTTCTAATATTTGCAGGTGTAAACTGTGAAGGTCTTGGATTTTCCTTGCTCATGGCATATTTGGAAAGAACAATGCTTTTGGTAAGAAAGCCACTTTTAAATTATTCGGTAAGCCTGGAGCTCATATGAAATAAGATCTTTATGAGATTGTCAGGCAAAGACTGCAGTTGGGGCTTGTAGGAACAATGCCTGGTGTGAGTTCCGTAGCCCACAAGTGGGAAAGTACAGAAATAATTACTCACAGCTGACAGAGTCTGCAGAGGTAGAACTCACATTCCAGTACTTTTCTAGATCATTCTTATTAAAAAGTAATTATTTTCTACAATGGGGATCTTTCAGAGGAGATGGAAACAATTATGGATAGGGGACAGGGAAAGGGGAGAATAAATGAAAAAGAGAGGAAGGGGTTGTAAAACTGATGCTCTGAGAAATCTTTGATGTATGGCTCTTGGGCTTCAGTGAACAAGACTTACAAGGAATTTGTTTGCTGACACTGGGTGACTAGACACACATTTTCCCACTGAAACTCCTAATCACAGAATACTTACTGAGTGCAAGGTGCTAAATATATTTTGATTAAAAAGCTGCAAGACTCCACTTTGCAGGAGTTTAGAAGATGGTGAGAGAGCGCGCAAATGACAGAGCCTGAAGACTTTACATTTAAAAAGCTCATTGAGTTTACTGTGTTTCCTCTTGAAGTTTCATTTATTTGCCTTAGATCTTTTAGGTCCCATTTGCTTGCTGCACTGACTTTTAGTTCAGAGTTAGGTTCCTATGAATTCAGGGCAAAAGGGAAGGGGTAAACCTGATAAGTCAATAATAGCAGTTATGGGAGCAAGGGAAATCTTCCCCTTTGTGTTTGAAGGTTTGTTGGAATAAACCAACAGAATAATCCAGGGAGAAGACAAAACTATTAAAGTGCATAATCACAGGAGAAATGACAGGGGATTACTCAACACCTCAAGGAGACTCAGATGCTTGTGATACAATTATGGCCTAGTCAGAGATCACCATAGGGATGGGGAATAGCCAGAGTCCTGGGCCCTCAATTACTACTCATTGAAAGCATGATTGCACATTCTTCTGGGACAGTCAGTGATATCTAAGCCATTTTTACTAAAAACCATACCTCTTCACTTAGGCCTACAGATGCTCAATAGGTAACTAAAAGCGGGACAAAGCTCAACCTTCATTTTATATCTTTTTTCTACTATAAATCTTGGTCTATATCCTTTCTTAGTTCTGTATATAGGTATGTTAATTATTCAGGAAGTGTCTGTCTAAAAGTTGGCAAAGCAATATTGATTAGTTTGGAATTCTTTTTGTCTTCTACAGGGTCTCTCTATGCAGTTCAGCCTGGCCTTGAGCTCACTTTGTAGCCTAGGCTGGCCTTGCGCTTGCAATGATCCTCCTGCCTCAGCCTCCTGAGTGCTGGGATTACAGGTGTGCACCACCATGCCCAGCTGATTAGCTGGGAATTTACATGATATCATACCACTTAAAGACAGAGAACACCAGGATAAGGGATTTCCAGGGCCATTCAAGTACTACAGCCAGGGATTTCCAGCCTTTGTCTCAAATCTGTGATCACCTCGATTTCAAGAAAAGCAGAGTTTCACATGATTGAAACCACGATTTAGTGGGGGAAGAACTGGCCCTCAATCCATGAGGATTCCAGAATTACAAAGAAGGACTGAAATAATGATCTACTGGATCTCAGCCCACCAGCTAATTCTTAAAAACTGGTCTCCTGCCTTTCTCGTGGGGCTGTCTGATCCCCTCATCAGAGCGTGTCCTTTCCAGCTGCTGAAGCTGAAGTCTTATTTTTCTTACTCTCCTTTGCTGGCTTGTCAACTCTTTAAGCTAAAGTTTCTTAACTGTTTTCTCTTACTTTCTAATTAGAACTTCCTCTTGTAAGTCTGTGCTTCAGTTTTAATTTCCATTATTACTAAAAGCAAGGACCCATGCTAGGCTGCAACAGTGGCATGCACTTCTTTCTAGAGAGAGAAATGGGGGAGGCGGTGAAAGTTAAAGGAAGACGAGGGGAGGGACTTCACTCTGACCAAGTCTCCCAGGTAACCTCAGAGCTGCCCTCCGAGGAGTAGATGAAGTGTCTAGTTGTGATAATGATTTATAGTCTCCTCTCTCCTCTGGTGATTAATCTTTCCTGCTGATTTGATGAGATTCCCAGGAAGGGAGTTTAAGACAATAATCTTTCTTTTGGAAGACAGTATCTCAGCCAGACAAGGGAGCTCCTGAGAAAGGCTCCCTCTGCACTAGAGAGAGGAAAAAAGGGAAGATCAGACAGAGCTTAGTTCTGAGCCTATTTTTTCAGCTCTGCAGGCTAAATTGATACATTTTGGGGTACCATTTCCTGAGCCACAACACGACTTAATACTGAACTGGACAGCTCTAGAGAAGTGGATTTGTTGTTTTTTGCCAGTCAGTGGACAGGCTCCAAATGTCTCTGAATCTGCAATGACAGTCACATTCATCAAACTCACTGGGTTATAATGTGTAGCCCCACAACTGCTACAGGTGGTAAATTTTATTTAGATTGGGAAACAGAGTTAGAGAAGTTTTTAAGCAAAGGTATCTGGCTGGCAAATACCTGAGTCACATTTCAAATCTAGAAAGCCTGTTTTTACAGATGACTTGCTGACTTGAAGGGGTTCAGAAAATGGCACCCCAAATACACAGCTTTGGCACACTGATTATTTTGAGATGAAGACATCTGAGGAACAGCAGATGCAGAAAGAGCTCCTGGATAAAGCTTTCTACCTAAAATTTCCTATGAAAGAAGTACTCACCCTGTACTATAAAGAGAAAACTTTGATCCCTACAAACTGGGAGCCAATGCCAAAATGGACCCATCCAAACAACCTACTGAACCTACTCCATAAGATGGCAACCTCTCTGATCTTAAAACTGTTCAAGTTATTTTTCAGGACACAGGGGCAGACCGTTATGACTTGACCAAGAGTCCAGTGGAACCAAAAGCTTGCAATGAGCCCATTGAAACCTGAGAACCAAGAACAGAACCTCTTGGATCTTGATTAGAAGCAAGGGGCACCATGGACAGCTTCCAGACACAAAAATTGTCTACCATTCCACTTGGTCTGTGTACTGGTATGGAGCATTCCTAGACTTCTGATTGTAACCCATGGGCCCTCCGTTTCCTCAGACTCTGGGCTGCTGCTTCTGGCTGGAGGTGGAGACAGACTTAAGCATTCCTCATCCTGCCTCCTCAGTGCATCTTTAGTAAAGCACTTTCTTTTTGCAAAAACGTGGTGTTATGGTATAGGCTCCTATACACAATGGGCAGGGAGCTTTTGCTTAGTATCTCTGCTAACATGTTCCTTCTCTCTCTGTAGCATAGTCAGAGACCATTATATGAACAGAAGACAAACTCCTGAGCTTCATTACTATTATTTGTTAAAAGCATGATCTGTGATTTCTTCTGAGGATGTCAGGGACTTCAAAACTATTTTTGCTTAAAAATAACAGTGACTCTTCATTTGGATGTGCAGGTGCCCAATAGGTAACTAAAGGAGAACAAAGGCTGACCTTCAAATGGGCGTGTTAGTCATTCAGGAAGTAGCAGTTTAACAGTTGGCAAAACAAAATTGATTAGCCCTTACTTTAAAAAAGCTTACCTCATTGCCCTTCAAGACTGAGGGCACCAGAAGAAGAGATTTGTAGTGCCATTTAGCTGTGTCTAGAAATCCCCTTTACCTTAAATCTAGATTCCTTAGATTCCAATAGAGCCCCCACGAGAGTGAGACTGCAGACATACTGATCTCATGGAGACACAATTTCCCCCTCAAGCAATAAAGACATCTCCAGGGCCATCTGATGGGAGCAGAGGTGATATAATACATTTCTAGCTCATTCCAACCAATCCATAAAAGCTTGTCTTGTCATTTTGTTAAGGAGCCAGTCTGATCATCCTCACGAGAGCCGTGGCCCCTTGAGTTGCTCAAGCTAGAATTCCCTTCCTATTATCTCTTAGTTTCTAACTTGACCTAATAAATCTGTGTATGCCTCACCCTGATGAGTCCTGAAATTCTTTTTCCAGGACAAGAGTGAGGAACCTGCTCCTCAGAGCTGACTGAAGTTCCCATCTCCTTTGAGGGACCTCTCTGGACTCCATCCGGTGACATCGGTAGCTCTCCCATATATTTTCTAGGAATTTCCCCACAATTTACCACACTTAGAATCTAAGCTCATTTTTCCTTTTTCCTTCTTATCCTGTCTTCACAAGTTTACTGTTCTTTGGTTAAGAAGATGCATATGCTCTCCATTCATACAACTTCTTGTGGTCTTCGTTTTTCCTGTGGAGGTTCCTCTGTACTTTTAAAACTGTGAAATAAAATTTACCTGAATTTTCCCCACTAGTCTCTCTTGTTTCACTTTAACTTTTAGGTTCAGCTACAGACTCTAAAAGGATAAAATGTTCCTTAGCTTTATTGAATGTTGTGAATTTTCTCCTATAAACTCATAATGAACAGCATCATTTTATTCTGAATGTTAGAAACCATGGCGATGGGAAGGGAATTTACTCATGTGTAAAGGAAAGAAGCCTTTAAGAATGAATATAGGACTAGTGCTAAACAAAATACAATATTTTTTCAGAACTGGTGGGAAAAATTATTTTGGGACCACGTGAGTGAAAGAATTGAGGAATCAGAGTGTTTTCAGTAGAAGATTTTACATTGCTGGATAGAACAAATGGATACAAACTCCCCCAATGGCTTGGAGGCACAGTAGGCCTAACTGGGGGGTAAACACCTTCATTTTGGAGGCTTCTCTGGAAGCCTGATTTCTGACTGGCCATTCACCTGTCTGCTGGATGCTGACCTCTAGAGGGTGGAGAGCAACGCACTCAGCAGGCTAAGGGACCATTGTGGAAACTTCTGGAAAAAGAAGCGAGATGTTTGATGGCTGGATTGTGATTTCCGTGTACAGAAAAAATCAAGTTCTTTCTCACGGTCTGCTAGCCTCAGGAAAGCTAAATATTTGTTCCTTCCTCTGAAGTTGGTGCATTGTGGCCCAAGTCCCAGAGGAGGCCAGGTATGATTATAAGCAACGGCCCTAGTTAGTGGCAGAATGTGCATTTGGGCTGTTTTTGGCACAGCTGAAGTGAACGGAGCACAGATTGGATTTGGGAGTATTCAGGGAACTGGAAACCCATTCTTTCTTTCCAAAGGGAACAGCTGACTTCTAAAGATGCATCTGATGAACGTGTCGCAGAGAAAGCAGGGTGGCTCATGTCTTCTTTCTCCTCTTTCTCGAGGAAGAGGTTCTCAGGAAGAGTGGTGGAACACACACTGATAAAAACAGAACCGTAGCTGAGAGCCCACATAGCTCTCCATGATTTCAAGTACTTTGAGGCAAATGAAATATTTCCTAGTCCTCTCCAAGTGGGGTCACCCAACCACCATGAGTTGTTTTGAAGAATTACAGAGCATGACAGTGGCACTGGAAAATTTGAGAGCTGCAAAAGTTATTTTGAGTCTTAAAAAGGGAAAGATGACATTTTCTCCTCCACAAATCATAGTAGAGTGATCTTGATAACTGAAGCAGTTAAAATTCTAGAATCAATTACTAAGGGAATTACTTGTGACCACTTAGAATTGAAAGTGATCAACAAAGTCAGTATGCGTTTACTAAGAATAAGACAAATCTGATCTTATTTCCTTATTTCCATTTTTTTCCTAACAGGATTGTTGGATCCAACTGTCAATTACCTATTTAGAGTTTAACAAGGCATTGACAGGGGCATAATAATCTCTGCACAAAACAGAGGATTGTAAGCAGGGGTTGGTGTAACTCCGTGGATTTGTAACAGAATCACTGCACAAAGGATGTTAGTTAACCGATTTGGTCTCCCTGTAGGAGATTTTTAATGGTGGCTACAGAACATTGTATGACATTTAAAAATGCTGTCCTTGGCATTTTTATTGTAAGGATCAATTGCTAGAACTCTCAAATAACAAAGGAGAGAAAATAATTTGTGCAAAGGAATTGTTTTGGAAATACCCACAGATTAAATTACAGGTCAAGATCAAGGTATTTATTTATGTACGTACTAAGCACTGGAAAGAAATAAACCCAAAATGTTATGTTATAATTGTCCATACACAGTAGGTATTAATTTATTGTTCACAGTGGTCTGAAGTGTGTGCTCCTGATTAGCGGGTGACTTTCCCTGAGGACTCAGGTTCCTATAACATTACGACTTTCTGATCCTCAAGGGCCTCATCTCCTCCAAATGTGAAGACAGAAAGAGAAAGGAAATAGAGGATTCACTCTTGCTTTTTTTAAAAAAAGTTTGTGTGTGTGTTTTTTTTAAACTACGGACTATTTGAAACATGAATAAAAGGAGGAGAGCTTCTAAAGTTTATCCCAAATACTCATCACTCAGCTTCAGCACTGATCAATTCTGAGTTATTCTTGGTTCGTCCATGTCTCCCCTGTCCGCTTCCTCTTTTTTAATCATTACTGCATCATTTTAAACCCAATCTTCAGCCAGAATATCATTTTAGGTGTAAACAAGAAAGACTCTAAACAAGAAGGACTCTATTTTTTAAAACCACAACTACATCACCATTTTTTCCCATACAATATTACAGAAAAGTTTATTTGTGTTTTGATAAAAAGACTATTGTTTCAGAACAGGCAGCTAACAGCAACTGTGGAGTTAACAGTTTTTGGTGAATAAATTTTAAAAGAGACTACTATCTGCCCTTAAATTTCTTTCTTTTTATAAAAAAAAGAACTATTAAAATGACTGACAAATGTTGAGTTGAAAAACTGTTAAAACATTCTCTATGTGTAATTTCAACTTGATAATAGATACATGAAGATGCTTGGGAAACAAACACAACGATTGTTCCAGTGCACACCTTTAAGTGACAGACTTAGAAGTATGTAAACAGCTATATAATAAAAGTTTCCAAACATGGCTTGTAAGAACTCAGGCAAATTTTGTCATAAGCAACAACCCTTCCACACATTCAATAGCTGCCCCAGTGCAGCAGTAACATCTCCCAAACAAAGTACACCTCAATTAGTTGGTGCACGAGAAAAGTGTGCAGGTGTGAGAGGTAATTTTGTTTTTTTGGTGTTACTGCAGGTTGAACCCTGGGTCTTCATGCTGAACAATGTACATTTAAACTTTTTTTTGAGACAGTGCCTTAGTAAATGAAACCTTACTAAAATGTCCTCATAGGACATGAACTCCAAATTCCCTTGCCTCAGCTGATCAAAGTGCTGGGATTACAGGTGTGCCACACTGCACCCAGCTGGTAATATTTCATTTGGTATTTCATTTGATAATTTGACTTGTAGTTTTTCTCTGGGAATGAAAGTGTTTTCAGTGGTTGCAATTTTGCTGCTGGGGCTCAACCCCAGGGCCTTGTGTATGTTAAGAGCCCACTCTACCACTGAGCTAGTTTCCCACCCAGAAATGCCTGTTTCTAAGTTTCACTACAGTCTCATAGAGAGTGACAAGGCACTAGCACAAGAGAGGGCCCTAAATCTATTCCCTAAAGCATTTTCCTTTGAAAAGAAAAGCATATTCCTTATAATAAATATTTTTGAACGTGACGTCAAGTTCTTAAACACAAAATTTCAAAGATCACATACTACTTATAAACTACGTATTTAGCTAAAACTTAGTCTAGCTGTTTACAAGAAAATAATTTCAGAATACACATAAACATTTGCAAAGTACTCAGAAGCTCTCCAAAGACTGACTGCAGGTTGCAAAGGGAAGCCCAACGGTCTCTGCTCATCAAGCTCGGAGCCCAGATGAGCTGCAGTGAGGCAGGTCTGGATTCCTTCCTGATGACCTTAGCTGCAGGGGGCTTTGTCACAGGACGCAGTCAGGGTCACTCTCCCTGGGGTTCTTTACAGTGCAGATGCAGGAGATCCTCTCTGGGCCAGGAAAGCGGGCAGTGTGGTGGAGTCCAAGGGTAAGTGAAGGGACCACCGCACACAGGGCCCTGCTTGCCTCGGAGGGGCGGGGCTTCTCCAGCAACGGCCGGCAGGACTGATTTTTGTTGTGGTTAAGTAAGACTCAGCTTCATCATCATCTCTTATATTACCATCGTCCCGCACATCATCTTCTTCCTCCTCTTCTCTTTAAGCACTTTCAGGGACTAACTGGTTAAATCTGCCTGTAACATATCTGCAAGGAACTAAAAAGTTTGTGATTCCTCTAGAGTATTTGCTAAATCACTGTGGGTGCTTTCTTTTCTTTTCTACGGCTGTGTCTGTAGGATTAGGTGGCTCGATACTGAACGCAGAGCTCCATGGCCTTGGCCACGATCACCAGTGCATCTCGGTTGATGCTGGGCACGTGGGGGGACTCTTCATGAGAATACGAGTCAAGGGCAGGAAAGGAGACTCGGGGAAGTTCTCTGCACTGGTCCTTGCCTGAGGTTCCATACACCATCTTCCTAATCCCACGCCACCTAGTGGCTGAGGATAGGAGTCCTCCAGGGCCATGGGGATATAAGACTTTGTTTGAGTCAAGATCTCAGACTCTAAGGCAGCCTGGCCTTGAACTCATTATGTAGCCTTGGCTGGCCTTGGACTCCGTTTGACCCTCTGCTTCAGTGTTTTCATTGCTGGGATTGCAGGAGTGCACCGCCACACCCAGTTTTCTGTGTTTTATATTAAAACTTCAAAGGCAGGTATGGAAGAGAAAGCAGGATACTAGTTCCTGGCTAAAGCAATTAGCATGTCATGGCGATTTATGGTTTTCACACTGTGCTACAGAATGGGTAACTTCCCACTGAATAATTCCAGTTCCACTGCATAGACCTGGGGCACCACCTGTGCTAGGCCAGTGGTCTACCACGGAGCTGCACTCCCAGCCACCCTTGCTCTTGGCTCCTTCCCTGAGGACATCTGTTACCTCCCTGTTTATTTCTGTGGTGGTCTCAAGAATGTCAGAGTTCCCAGCTCCAGGCTGGCTTCATTCACTTGGGGTTGCACCTGTGATGCCCACAGGCTCTCATGGGCTGACGATATTCCATTCTTGGGATGGAGCAGAGTTGAGTTATCCACTCACCTACCAAAGGAGAGCTGGTCAGTTCCAAACAGCAGAAGTGATGAGGAGAGCCAACGGAAACGTCTGGGTGGAGGCCTCCTTACTTGGATACGCACTTGAAAGCCCCATTGCTGGGTCATGTGCTGGGATACAGGTCATCATTTTTCCAAGACAGCGACATCTATTAGAGTTGCCTCATCAGGGTGGAGAAACTTTCTACAGCCCTGGGCTGCACAGCTGAGCATGGAGCTTGCCAAGTGGAGGTAACTGCTGCTGCCCTGCGGGGGCTGGGGCGTCTCCAGGGTCAATTTGCAGTCACTAGGAGGCAAGTTTGGGTAGTGAGCACCAGTAGGCTCACAGTGACAGCGGTAAGGTGGGAGTAGAAAATGCAGCACTCGTGGCACTGTGCAAGATGCTCGGGTGTCGTGAAGTCCAGAACTCACAAGGGTGGACAAACTCAGCGTGGTTTCCTACATGCTCGCCCAAGTCATAGAGGACAATATTCCAGATGTAAACTGTTCTGGAATCCAGATGGAGCCAGCATCTTCCCGCACCCCAGGGCCCTCTCCAGACTGCCCGGCTTAGGCTGCCTTCCACTTCACCCTGGCTTTCCATGAATTTTGGTGCCTCTGGGGTCTTCTTCCCATCAAGAAATGGTGTCTTGGGTACCAGTCATGTTACTTCTTTTACACTTAATAGCAGTTTTTAAAAGATTTGTTCTTGTAATTGCCATGGTGGCACATGCCTATAATCCCAGAGCAAAGGAGGCTGAAGCAGCAGCATCACCTTAAATTCAAGATAATCTATACTACCTAGTGAGTTCGAGTCCAGCCTAAACTGTATGGAGTCCCTTCCACTTTCTGGTGTGGATGTCCCCAAGTTTGTCCCCAGCACCATTTTTATTCCTAAGGTATGGACAGTAGTTTTTTGATATCATCAAATACCTTATCAGTATTCAAATTTCTCTAATTCATATTTTCTTTTGAACAGTTTGTTTGAATCATGATCCAAAGAAAGAAGTAGACGTTGTAATTGGCTAATATGTACACACATGCAGCTATTGGATGGTTAGGAATTAATCTCTTTCTCTCTTTTTTTGTACTGGGAATCAAACTCAGACCTTGCACTTGCCAGGCAGGTGCTTGTGCTGCTGAGCTACATCCCTGGCCTTAATCTCTCTTAACCCATACATTTCCTCCTCTGTCACCCCTGCCATCCCACTTTTGCCCTTTGTAATTTGTCTGTTACTATGTCATTTGTTCTGTAGAGTTTCCCACAGTTTGTACAAGTATTTTGCTGCTTGTATCTCCACTGTGTAGTCAAACTAACTCCTGTATTTCCTCCAAACTGATAATTATACAGAGACCCTTATTAGCCAGGGTTTTTACAAAGAGATACAATTGTCATGAACTGTTTGGTTGCCCCAAGGTAGCACCTGCTTCTTACACACTTCAACTTTTGTTCACATGGTGTTTGCTCAGACAGAGTCCTGTGGCCACCGTGCCCTGGATGGGCATGAGGAAGGATGGGCGTGGAGACCAATCAACAGAGAAAGGGTGGGGTGCTCAGGAGTAGAGAGGTGGCAGCTCATTTCTCTAGTCCCTTCTGCTCTGGAAAGGCAGAAGACCAGATGCACTATGGGAAATCTTGTGGATGCTATTTGAGTAGAACTTCATTCTCTAGTAACTTCCCCTGAGGAAAGTGGCTGTGCTGTTTGTCTATGGGCTGAGGTTTGTAATCATTCAGTTTTAGGTGATTCTTCTATTTCTTTTTTTCTCTTTTGGTCCTGGTGCTGGGCATTGAACTAGGGCTTTACACCTGCTAACCATGCTATCACTGAGCCATGCTCTCAGCCCCCCCAGCTGTGAACAAGCTTGGACACATGCAAACATCCACAATAGCATGCCCACCATCAGGGTAACAGGTACATCCAACACTTCCCTAAGTTTTTCCTGTGCCCCTTTGCTTTGCTTATTTACTTAATTGTGTAAGAACAGTTAATGTGAGAACTATCTTCTCAACCAGTTTTGAAGTGTACAGTACCATACTGTTAACTATAAGCACTGGCCTATATAGCATGTCTCTGAAATTCACTTATCCATCCCACGGAGTGACAGCTTCCCCTTTTCCCCAGGCCTGGAGACTACTATTATGTTGTCTGCTTCTGTAAGTTGTATTCTTATAGATACTTTATGGAAGGGAAATCATATTATATTTGTTTTGTCGTGAGTGGTTTTTTTTTTTTTTTTTTTTTTTTACTTGGCATAATGTTCTCCAGGTTAGCCTACCTTACTGCCCATGACAGGATTTCCTTCCCTTCTACAGCTGAATGACATTTCACTGTGTGTACATGCAATGTGTATACTACATCTTGTTTATCCACTCTTCACTCAGTAGATGCTTAGACTTTTCCAGTTGTAGCTGTGTTGAATAGTGCTGTAATGAGCATGAAAGGCAGATGTCTCTTTTGAGATTCTGGTCTCACTTCTTTCGTATATACAGAAGTGGGATTGCTGGAACACATGGTAATTCCTGGATGGGCATGAGGAAGGCCTTTTCCTCGGATCCCTTATATAGGGGCAATGTGTGGACAGGGCGAGTGGGAAGCATGGCATTTTGAGGACATGATGTGACAACAGAGTGGGCGTGGCATGTAGAGCATACTCAAGTGGGGCTCAAGTGAGAGTGGAGGGGTCTGGCAGGGTCTGGCCCCCAAGGGTTGGAGATACATGTTAAAGGTTGGGGCTTCCTCCCCAAGGCCTCTGACTTGATCCCCTAGGTGGAGAAGTGGCCATGGAACTGGTATGATTTCAGTCCAGTGTGTCCCACCAAAGCCTCTTGTGTTCAGACGTAGGGTTTTGACAGATGGCTGGGTCATGGGGAATTAAATCCATTGACAAGTGCACAGCTGAAGATGCTGTTCTGAGGTGGGTCCTGGTTGGAAGAGGCCAGTCACTGTGGCCATGAAGTGGAAGAGTATATTTTTGCCCCGGTTCCTCTCCTTTCTCTCTGCTTTCTGGCTTATATGAGGTGAGCCACTTCCTTCCCCAGGCCCTTCCACCATGCCGTTTCTGCTGTGGAGACTGACCGTGCATGGACTAAGTCTTCGGCCAACAGAAGCCTTTCTTCCTTTATGCCGTGGGCATTATTTTATTCCAGTGATATTCCAGTGATAGGAAAGCATAGGAATCCTGAGCTCTGAGCTGGCAGCCTGATTCTGGGTCCTGCTCTCTGGTCATCAACGCTGTGATGCACGTGGCCACTTTCCTGTGCTCAGCCTTAGTTCTACATCTGCAGAATGGGGGTGGTGAATTTCGAGGATAATGGCTGGTTTGGAGTCATCCTGGGTTCAAATTTTGTCTCCAGCTTTTGTTAGCTGTTATTTAGCCTGTATGCCTCCTAATGGGAAAGTTAAGAATAATAATGACAGAAAACACACTGAATTCTTATGGGAATTAAACGAGCAAATCTCTGTAAAGTATTTATTACTACAGTGCTGAGACTTGAGTATTAATTGCTCATTATGTGGTGGCTGCTATACTAGGTAATTAATATTAATAAGCATCATTTTGGACCACACAATGAACTGGGATCACTGGGTAACCCAGGGGGCTGCTGAAAGAGGGGATGTGGGGGGAGACCATGGTGGGCAGAGCTCCACATGTTCTTCTGCACACTACTAGATAAATCCTTCTTTTAGCCATTTTAAATGTTAGAGTTCTAGGAACATTCATGCAAAAATCACATTGTTAGCATAAGTGAAAAACCGTTATACTACATGACATCTAGGTTTCCTGCTGGGCTGCAAGTCCTGTGGTTATAGGAATTAGAATTGTTTAGGGCCTCAGTCACCTTTGGCTCTGCATTTCCTCCTCTTAAGAGTCCTCTCTCTCTCCTTTTCCTGGTACGGTTCACCCTCCCTTCCCTGACTGTCCCATATCCAGAATAGCCCTATTTCAACATTTATTTTCTTCCATAGTTACAATTACTATGGCAACATTTATTGGTCTTCTGATAAGATCAATCCCATGAAGAGGTAATATTTGTTAACAACTATGCATTTGGTTTTATTTTTTTATTTTTATTTTTATTTTTTTTTTTGCGGTACTGGGGATCGAACTCAGGACCCTGCACTTGCCAGGCAAGCGCTTATTCCACTGAGCTATATCCCCAGCCTTGCATTTGGTTTTTATTCTTAAAAAATAAAGGTCTAAACTGGGTGTGATGGTACCTACCTGTAATCCAGTACCCTGGAAGCCAAGGCAGGAGAATCATAAAGTTGAGCCCATCCAGGGCAACTTAGTGACTTAGAGAAAGCTTGTCTCAAAACAAACAATAAGAGTTGGCGTGATAGTGCAGGCCTGTAATCCTAGCATTCAGCAGGCTCAGGCAGGAGTATTGCTGTGAATTTGAGGCCAGCCTGAACTTCACAATGAAACTTTGTCTCAAAAAGATAAAACAAAAGAAAGAAAGAAAGAAAGAAAGAAAGAAAGAAAGAAAGAGAGAGAGAGAGCGGGGATATATCTCAATGCACAGGCTCTGTGTCATGCAATACCTAGTACTTCCAAAAACAAAAAGAAAGGCAGACTCAGCCTTGGGTGGGTACATTTGGGAATGAAGAGCATTTCAACTTTTATTCTGTCAGCAGCTGCTGCCTCAGCTGCTATGTGAAGGTGGATTTGCCCTTTCCCCAGCACAGGTCCCTCTGTGTGTACAGAATTGAGCTGAGTGTGTGTGATCCAGGTGTCAATGTTTACTGTAGCTGGGACAGCTCTGAGCCTCATTTAATTAAGTCTGTGCCAGATTGTGTTTCCTGAATTCTTACTGTGGAAGGAAACATTACTTAATAAAATGCTAGGAGAGCAGCATTCCCTCAGTAGAGAACAGAGTCAAACCTGAAGGTAATTCTGGTAGGTCTTATGGGCGCACCTTTCTTTAGAGTGCTCTGCCTCAGGTTGAGGTCCTGGAAGCTGGCCCTGAGCCAAGAGTTCAAAGGCAACTGCTTTACAAAGGACAAGCTCCAGGGAGAGGACGGTAGGGGAGGCAGGAAAGGTCTGATTTGATTTTGGGTGAAGATCATGCTTTGGTTTTGTCACCAGGGTTTGGAATGCTGGGGCCGCATTCTGGAAGTGTTTTCTAGGTTTTTCTGTCCTGATAAAGAATAGGTCAAGATGAGTGCAGACAGTAGCAAAGTTTTATTAAAGGTAGGAAAAGAAACGGGCTCTGCAGAGTGAGTTTGGGCTAAGGAAAAGTAGGAAAAGAAGTACACCCTACAGTGTGAGGGTGGGTCACCCTGCAGGAGAGAACATAGTGGCTAAAAACCCCATACGGACAGTCCTTTTGTATCATTCACTACTCAGGCTAACATCAGGTCTAACCATCCTGTGGAAAACTTATTTGAGTGCTCATGAGATTTGCACCTGCAGGGCTTTGGGAACCATTCTGTGGATGTGTTCTGGAATATTGTCATGCCTCCTTCTTCTGTCAGTTTTAGCCACATCCTACTTTTCTGTCTCAGTTTGACCTGAAGGAAAGCTCTCAGAGCTCAGACTCTATCTCTTGGAGGACAGAGAGCTGGGCCTCTGCACATGTCAGGCAAGGCCACAAAGTACGGAGGGGCAGAGATGCCCGAGATGTTTCCACTCTCAGGGAAGAGGTGCTCCAGGAGCTTGGGGCATTCCTCTGAGTATTTTGTAGTTATAAACTGTCAGTAGGAACCAAGCATGGGTACCTAGCACCAGGAAGGAGATCCAAGTGGGCCTGGTTGGGCAGCAAAGGTGCCAGGGGCAAATGTCCACCCCTTCCACTCCCGTCTGTCATGAGCTCTTTCAACACATTTAAAAACTATTTGACCTAAAGTGGAAAGCAGAGCATTGCATACACATGTTGAGGTCAGGACATACAATCTCAAAGTATGACTGCAGTAGGCCAAAATTCGCCACCCAAAATATTTCTCTTTGACACTGATTATTTTCAATATGATTATGTTGAGAAACTATGGACACAGGAAGAGCTTCAAAAGTTTCTCCTATAAGGGAAATTTCCATTAGTAAAGGTAATAGGAGGTTGATGAAGTAGTTTCACTACTTCAGAAACTTAGCTACATAATAAGGTAAACTTTATTCACCATGGGTCTCCTCCCTCACCCTCCCATAACCTGTTCCCCTAACCCTAAGAAGCCCCTAGCCCCTGTTCTTGTCCGTGGCTCATGATAAGCCTCCATCATCTGGGTGCTGCCTCCCTATGTGTGTGCATGGGTAATTACAGTCATGTTTCTTCTGTTAACTGATCTTAGGTCACTTTAATCATGGAGCATAGGCAAAGACCCTAACGATAGAACAAAAGGTCATTTTCCCCTCTGGGTTGGAGGATTTCACTAAGGAGGGGAACAGATAACAGGTGAGCCCTTCAGGAAGGCTGACAAGGCTCCCCTGGGCCTTCTGTTGAGACTGCAAAGATAACTTGTGGAGAAGTGAACATTCCCTGCCCAGCTCACTCCCTCCAGGGCTACGGTTGTGCATGTGACTGAGCAGGCTGGTGTTGTGCCAGCCCAGGCAGGCCCAGGAGAGCCTCTGGGAGAGAAAACAGGGTTGAGTTTTGTTCTTTATGGTCATATGCCTCTTAACAGCTGGCTTTGTTTATCTTTAAAGTGTCTACATTCCTCAACTGTGCACTTTGCCTGACTGAATTTGTAAGTTTGAGGAATCAGTCTTAGATATGAATCTCTGAAAGCAAACTCATGTTTTATGTAGTTCTAGTTTTTGCAGCAGTTCAGGGCAAGTGTCATTGGGTAGGGTCTGAGGAGGATCTCAAAGAGGAGATAGGAACCTAAAACCCCCTACCCACAGAATAAGTTTGTAGGTTCACTGACTCCTGTCTCAGAAAAAGAATCTTCAGGATGCTTCAGTAAAAAGCATAAAGGGATTTATTGGGAGAAATCACAGAGAGAGAGAGAGAGAGAGAAAAGACAGGAGACAGGAGAGAGTGTGAGGGGAAGAGAAGAGGAGAGTGAGGGGAGAGAAAAGGAGACAGACAGACATTACTTCCTAGAACTGGGAACATTCATGATTTTCTTGATGGGCTGGAACCCCAGGCAAAGACGGTCCAGCCTTCAGAAAGATACCACCTTTTATGTGAATAATTTAAGCATTCTTTGGTTTCTTTTAAATGTTTCCTTCACTTTAGGATTATGTTCCTGTTAGAAAAAAACAATAGAAAAAAGGGGGCCAGGGGATGTAGCTCAGTGGCACAGGCGCCTGCCTGGCACAGCAAGGTCCTGAGTTTGATTCCCAGTACAAAAAAAAAAAAGTACAAAAAAAAAATTATGTTCCTGTTCACTACCTTTTTAAAATTAAGCCAAGTAACTGAGATGTGGGAAAAGAGAAGGGAAAGAAGGGGAAATCATGTGTGTGTGTATATACAGGATAGGTAACAGTTGTACAACTGTCTTCTGTTGCTTTACTGAAAGGAACAGTTAAGGATTACTTTGACAAATATGCATGTATCTATTTGTTTTCCTGAGAAACCACTTTGAAGATATCAATAGTAATACAACAACCATTGTTAATTTCCTACCACTTTGTAACTCTGTATTGTTTGTATTGTTCTTACACTACTCTGTAAATGGATGTCTGTTAATGTTTTCTTTCTTGTATTTTTAAGATAAATTTAAAAAGTAGAAAAAAACCTAGCCAGTTTATGGACTTTCAGTTCTTTATGGAAGTTTGAGTGTGTTGAGCCCTGCAGAAAAGGACCTAAATTAGCCACGGGAAGGCCGACAGGGAGAGTCTTGGGTAAATTTCACTGGGTCTCAGAAGTTATATTCCTTCCAAAGGTATGGTTTTTACCTATGATTTTCCTTGTCTTCTTCTGCTTATCTTTATTTCTCCTATCCTATCTCTCAAGGCGCTTTCTTAAATTATGTATGCTGTGAATTTCACAAATGGAAATGCCCTAAACTGCACTGGTGTGTGAGTACACATCATTGCTGATAGGGTAGAACTAATATCTAAGATTTATAAAACCTAGTTCAATTTCCTGTGCTCTAGAAAATAGGGAAACAAAAACAACATCTTTGGAATTTCTAGAATTATTCTTCAGGTCCAGACTGTCTCCCTAAAGGCTCCTTTTTTCTATATCCCCATGGCTGACTATAGTTTCTATGATGAAAATTGTCTTTCAAGATGAATTCCCAGATCTCTTTGTCTTTAAATTTAAAAAAAAAAAAAACTTTAGCTGGGTGTGCTGCCACACATCTGTAATCCGAGCACTGAGGAGGCTGAGGCAGGAGGATTCCTGTGAAGTTTAGGCCAGCTTAGGCTACACAGTGAGTTTAAGGCCACCCTGAACTACACAGCAAGACCCTGTCTCAAACAAAACAAAACAAAATAAAAAACCCCACCCAAGGCAAGATAAAACAATAAAATAAAACAAAACCCCCTCAAAACAAAACATAAATATCCTTAAGAAAATTAACTGTTTATAAAGCAAGACAAATAAAAATTAAAGTATAGTACAATAGGATTAAATGTGACCAAGGCTGATTTTTCTCTTACATAAAACTTCTGGAGGAGGTAGGTCTGGTGGCATATGCCTGTAATCCTAAGTACTTGGGAGGCTGAGCCTGGAGGATTACAAATTTGAGGTCAGCTTGGGTAACTTAATGACATCCTATCTTGAAATAAAGTAAAAAGGGCTAGGAAAGTAGCTCCATGGTAGAGCACTTGCCAGTATGGGTGAGGCCCTGGGCTTAATTCTCAATACTGAAAGAAGAAGAATCAGAGGAAGGAACTTTGGGGTAGGTATGGTACTTCTGTGAAGAATGCTGTGTTTGTCAGCTTTCCATAACTATAACAAAATACCTGAGACAATAAAGTTATAAATAGAAAAGGTTACCCAGGCACTGTGGTACATGCCTGTAAACCTAGCACTCTGGAAGTCTGGGGCAGAAGGACAGAAAGTTCAAGTCCAGTCCAGACATCTTGTCAATTTACTGGAATCCTGTGTCAAAATAGAAAGAATTAGAAAAAGGAGCTCAGTGCAAAATCTTGGGCTTCGATCCTCAGTGTGGGGTGAGAGGCAGAGATAGAGGTAGATAGATAGATAGATAGACAGCTGGGGGAGAGATGTTTATTTTGACTCAGAGCTTTGGGGTTTGAGTCTATTATAGATTGTATCTACATGTGATACTGTGATAGAGGGTGTGTGGTACTAGATTAGCCCACTAACTGGTTCAGCATAGTTCTAGATATGGCTGAATGAATTTACTGAAGACAGAAGCTCCACCCTGGATGCGAGTGGAACCAAGCAACAGGCGTGTAGCCTGAATGAAATTAAAGAGAAAGGGAGGCTGCTGCTTTCCTTCTTCTTGCCTGCCTTGCTCTGCCGTGTGATGGATCGTTTCTCCTCTTTTGTGCCTTTCTGGCGTGCTGTTCTGCCTTGGAGCCAGCTGACTATGGGCTTTTCAGTCCTCTACAAACTGTGAGCTAAAATAAATTTTCTCCTTTAATTTTGGGTGTCAGGTATTTTATCCAAACAACAAGACAGAATCCATGATTGGCTGACTCTGTTTTTTGGGGATTAGCAGCAAGGTTGCGCATCATGACAGAGAGTATTCGGTAGGGCAAAATCACTCACTTCAGGACAGGAAGCAAAAGGAAAAGAAGAGGCCAAGGCTCCACTCTCCCCTTTGGAGGATGTGCCCTGAAGGACCCATGAAGCCCTAACTCCAAAAGGTTTCACGGTGCTGGGACCCAGCCTTGCACATATTGAGGGGACACCCAACATCCGAATCACACATGTGCTCAAGTGACAAGTTGCTAATCAGCAACCACGAGTGCATTTTCTTCCTCTGCTTTCGTGCCGTTCTCTCACATTCCCGCTGGGCAGCTGCTCCCTCCTGGCTTGGAGGCACACTCCTGTTTGCGCAGCTCTGCCCGCCTCAGCCAGCCTGCCTTTACAGTCGCACACTTTTGTGTTAGTCTCATTGAGTCATTCTGATTCCCAGCTGCTGGTGAGTGGCCAACAGATGGCGTGGAGAGTGCTGACTCTAGTCATGTGTAGGAGCCACTGGATGGAGGTTCCTATCACAGAGGCAAAGCCTGATAGAACGCTGTGATTTCAGAAGCAAAAATACCGAACTGCATCCATCTTCCTCTGAATATTGCTGTGTGTAAGCAGCTGCAACAGCTTCAAAAAGGAAGCCACAGTGGTATTTCACATTTAAATTCTATAGCACCCCTCTCTAAGGAGACATCTGCCTTGCTAGTGTTTAGGGTTATTAATTCTATGAGCTGAGGCCAGGAGCTGGGAGCACCATTTGCCATTCTATTTTCAATATCAAATTTATAGAAGAAAAGGAAAATTTATATAAGCCTATATTAACCCAAGTGCTTTTTTTTTAGCATTTTTGTATATTTCTTGTGAGCCTTTTATTCTTTATGCACAGGATGAAACTCAGTTTGGTTCTAGGCTGTACATACAATTTTATATCACCCCATTCCTTATTATTATGATATGATATTATATGATTATAATTTCATTCACACTATATTACTTTTATAACCATTTAAAATAACATTTAAACATTGGATTATCTTATACCAGTTTATTTTATTGTTTACCTATTTTGGATATTTAGATTGTTCTCTTTGCACTGCTATTATTAATGACATCTTTGTGCATTTAGAATTAATTTTTTGGGAGACATTCCCAGAGGTGGAAGTTAGAAGTATCCTTAAGAACTGTTGCCAAATTGTTTTCCAGCATGAGTAAGTTCATTTCTGCTTTCTGGGCAACAGGAGAGTGGTGCTTTAAGCACATCTTCATCACCACGGCATTGGCCGATGTCAGAAGTGGCTGATGGTGAAAGTTTAGGTTCAAGGGTAAAGCTGAGCTCGAAGAGACGATCCAAACTGTCTTCCACCTCTGGAGAGATATCTGCAGAAGGCAGGAAACTTAGCTTAGTGAGGGGAAAATTGAGACATACAGTCTTTTCATAGAGATAGGATTGTGGCAGTGAAAAAGAACTTTAAGAAACTTAAGAGATTCTTCCTAGTGCTTGTTTTCCAGCCTATGCCAGGGAGGTGGTCATAAATTCTTCTGCAAAGAGACCTGCAGATGAATAAATGCAAACCAAGTTCTTTGGGACCCAACTTACTCAGAATCTTCTAAAATTGGTTGTATAGCTGCTACTTCGAAGGGAAGCCCCCAATCGCTGGGGACAAGTGCCTCCCTGGCAATAGGTACAGTGGATCATTGAGTGTTGTGACAGTTCCCAGGCTAGTGAACATGCTGGAGCTGGAGGTGGGGATAGAGCAAGTATTTTCTTGTGGGGTGTGGCTTTGCTGAGTCATCAGGAAGCCAATCAGCAAACGTCACAAGGAAGTGAATAAGCCAGTGAGTGAGTGTGTATTGGGCAGTGGTGACCAGTACCTCAGATTGCTGAACTCAGAGAGCTGCAGCACATAGACTTAGTAATCATTGTTACTGCTGAAGCAGTTTTATGGCTCAAACTGTTTTGTTTTGTGCCAGGCTTTGTGCCTGCTGTTGGCTTCTTGTTTACCTTGGCTAGAGAGAGAATTATCCTGGAAAGGGAGAGGTCTAGTGGAGGGGTCCTTACTTTCTCATTCATTCATTCATTCATTCAGTGAATGTTTACTGTGAACAATGCACCAGGGATATGGTTCCCAATAAGATGGACAAAATCCTTTCCTCTCCTACTTTTTCTCCACCTCATCCTGGATTGGTGTGAGGACCCTCAGTGTTAGGAATGGTGCAGTTCATATGGCCCTGGGTCCTACTAGTGCCATCTTGAAATTCATAATAATTTTGTCTTTGAATTTGTGTTTTACAGGTAAGGTCTGGAGCATAGACATGAGAGAAAAATACACAAACTATGGCTATCATTACAGTACGGCATCTTTAACTGTTTTGGAAAAATACCCAGGAGAGGTAGAGCTGGGCCCAGTGGGATTTCTGTATGTAGTTTTTTAGAGGAATCTCTGTCCTTATTTTTATAGTGGTTGTACCAGTGCGTACTTCCACCAGCAGTGAAGAGGGTGCATCGCACCCCCTCCACTCTCACCAGGGTTTGTTGCCCTTCAGTACTTGATGATAGGCTCCTACGGAGGGGTTAGACAGAATCTCAGAGTTGGTTTAATGTAAATTTCCCTAATGGCTAAGGGTGCTGAACACTTTTTTCATGTGCTTCTTGGTCGTTTTACTCCTTCTGAGAAGTGTCTATTCATTTTGTTTGACCAGTTTTTCATTGAGTTTTGTTTGGAATTTAATATTTTGAATTCTTGATATGGTCTAGTTATTAATCCTCTATCAGAGAATAACCAGAAAATGTTTCCCATTCTGTGGGCTGTCTTTCCTCGTGTTGCTTATTTCCTTGACTGTGCAGAAACTTTTTAATTTGATAGAATCCTACATGTTAATTTTTGATTTTTTTTTCTTGGGCTAGTGGATTTTGTTCAGAAAGTCTTTGCCTGTGCCTATAGCTTCAAGGATTCCCCTATGTTATTTTCCAGCAAGTCATAGTTTGTTTTCATATCTAAGTCTTTGATTCATTTTGATTTGATTTTTAATATAGGGTGAGAGTTGGGGATTTGGTTTCAAGCTTTTGCACATTATTCCCATTGTCATTTGCTAAAGAAGCTATCTTGTCTCCAGTGTATGTGATTCCCTTGCCAAAAAACCAGATAGTTGTAGGTGCATGGGTTTGTTTCTGTGTTTTCTGTTTTATTGCTTTGGTCTGTCCTACTCTGTGCTGGGATCAGGCTGATTTTGCTACTATAACTTTGTAATACAACTTGGGATCCAGTATTGCCATGCTTCCCTCTTTGCTCTTTTTATTCAGGTTGCTTCGGCTATTCTGGGTCTATACTAAATTTAGGATTTCTTTCCTCATTTTTCTGGAATTTTTTTTTTTTTTAAGAGCAGAATATATTTATGGAGAGAAAGAAAGCTTCTGTCCAAGAGAGGGACAGAAGGGGTCCCGAGTGGGTTCCCCCCGACTGTCTTTTCCAGGGACTTTTCTAGAGAAAAACCATGAGGTGAGGTGGGTCCAAGGTAGGGGAAATGGACAAAACTATGGTCCGCCAATAAGATTATAGGTATAATTGTCCAGGTAAGACTGAGTGGACTGGGATCAAATGGGGAAGCGAGTCACATAGCAAGCGGGCATGAATATAGATCAGGGGCTTTTTCTGTGGGGGTCGGGCTAGTGACTCTTCCTGGCTTTTTAAAAGGTGGTTGTTACTTATTTAGAATATCAATCCCTGACATTTACACCTAGGGAAGTGAGTGGGTGCATTTGTATAGCACCCTTTGTCTGGCCCATAGGTCTGTTGGCTCCTTCAGGTCTGCTGGCTCCTTGGAGGGCCCGGCCCTGTCTGACTGCCTATAATATTTCTATCTAACTCAGCTGCCTATAACATTCCCCCCTCTGAAGAAGTAACTCGAACTGCCGTGAGGGAGTAGCGGGCGATGACCGCTCTGGCTTCTTCAGGCTGAAAGGGGTCGTAGCTGTTGACTGGCAGTCAGAGACACTCTCCAGAGGGTCTATCTAAAGGCCCTCGATAGACACCAGGCGTTTTTATCTTGGGTAGGTGTATAGCTTTAAATCTGGAGGAGACAAAGGCAAAGAACCAATTAAGTATGCATGGGCCAAGTAATAAGATCAACAGGATTATCATGAATATAGTTAACAAAGATTTCCACCAAGAGGAACCAGTAATGGCCTCCCATAGAGAGGATAAGTTCCAGGGATTTTTAGGATCTGACATATCATTGATCTGTTGTCTAATATCTTGAATAGCTGTTGAGATATTAGCAGAGGGATCAGGAATGTACACACAACATTTAGTTGTACCCCCTTGTGCTACTGTTAGAATGTCTAATGCCATCCGATTTTGGAGAAAGGCTTCTCTCATTAATTTTACTTCTTTATTTACTTTATTTACTTCTTTATTTAGGAGAGAGAGACCAGCTGCGGCATCACTTAAGGCCCACTGAGTATAGTTAGTTAAGGCCTCGATGTGTTGCATTACATCTTCTAACCCTAGGGCCGGGATAAAGATAGAGGCCAAGTGATCATATCAGTGAAACACGCTTCTAGACCATCGGTGTTGTAAGCAGGGTAAATTAGCAGGCTTGTCAATAGTTTTGACACTCCTGCCTTGTAACCAGGCAAATCCTAATGTGCATCTTCCTATCCATCCGGGGGGTAGCCAGGGCCACAAATTGGTCCCACAAGACCAATGAGTGCCATTGGGGGCTTCCCATCTAATTCCAGGGCAAGTAAACCAATCTGTAGCAAACCAGTCTTTAGCCTGTAAAGTTATTACATGTACACATTGTTCAGAGGCTGTCCACCCCAAGTATTTAGTGGAGTTAGGCCAATGAGAATAGGAATGATTTTTTGTTCCCAACATAATGGGGCCTTTCTACTGAGATGACCTATAGTGGGAGTTAACCGTGTATAATCATCCCATACTTGAAAATAACCATCCTGATATCTATGATTGTTGGTCCTCAGGATAGGACCCTTACTTTTATTTAATAGGGGCCTTATTAGTGCCTGTAGAGAGGCTTCAGTGACTTTGTGGGAAAAGACTTGATTATGCCCAGGGTCATTAAGAGTATAGTTTATAGGCCACTCAGTTACTTAGTAATGGTGAGCTGACCTATGTATGATTGAATTTTTGCATATCTCATTAATATAGTCTTGTAATTTATTCCAATCATCTCTTTGAAGTGGGGATACCCACCAAGGAAGTCCTGATTTACTAGACAAGGGGAGTAGACCACATATCCAGCAAGAGGTCTGTTGTAATGACTCTGCATATTCCTGGGCCCACCTTAGAAAGGAATTGCATCCTCCTCTGAGAGGCAAGGTGATTAGTAAAAAGGCCAAGAGTAACATCACTTATCTGAAGACTTTGTTTTTTTCTTGAACAGGAATCTTAAGTCATCTATGGATTCACAGGAGTACTCAGGAGGTTCACTGTCAGCAACAGTCTCTGGTTCCCAGAGCTTAAGTCTGGTGTGATGTATCCAGGAATCCAGGCCTGTTGTCTTGACCGAAGAAGCAGTCGACAGGATCACAGTGTATGGGCCTTCCCACGTTGGTCCTAGGGAAGAAGATGAGGGGGGAGACTTTACCAGTACTAAATCTTCAGGACTGAATATGGGATTTTTCTTTTCTCTGGGCTGGGCCTCTGTAAGCTGTTGAAGAGTTTGTTGGAATTTAGCCAATGAAGTGACATCTTTTAGTAAGGCATCTGTTTCTCTGTCAAAGAGAAAATCATTAATGAGAAAAGGTTGTCCATAGAGCATTTTAAATGGACTGAGGCCTAGGATCTGAGGTGTATTTCTTATTCTGATGAGAGCTAAGGGCAGTAAGTAAGGCCACTGGAGGTGAGTCTCCTGAGCCATTTTATGAAGATGTCTTTTTAATATTTTTTTTACTTTTCCTGAAGATTGTGGCCTCCATGCACAGTGGAGGTGGTATTGGATACCCAGTGCCTGAGAGACGTTTTGTGTGACTGATGCTTTAAAAGAAGGCCCATTATCACTCTGTAAACTCTTAGAAAGTCCAAACCTGGGAATGATTTCTGAGACTAGAACTCTTACCACCTCTTGCGCCTTTTCTGTTCTGCAAGGGAAGGCCTCAACCCAGTTTATGAAAGTATCTACCCAGACTAATAGGTACTGAAGTCCTTTACTTTTTGGCATATGAGTAAAATCAAGCTGCCAGTCTTCTCCAGGGTGTTTACCATGTCTTTGTAAACCTGGAGGAGCTATGGTTTGGTTAAAAGGATTTTTTTTTTTTTGCAGATCTCACATTTTACTTATCTGATGTATTGTCTGGGAAAGTCCTTTTCTCATGAATGATTTTGAGACCATTTGCTGGGTCTTATCTCTCCCCAAATGAAAAGTTTGGTGTAAGGACTTAATAATTTTTCATTGACTAACACCTGGAAGGAACAATTTATCATCATCTGATTGTAGCCATCCTGATGGAAGGAACTGACATCCACGGGAGAGTGCCCACTCGATCTCTGCCTTTGAATACTTGGGTCGCGTACAATCAAGGGGTCCTTCCCAGATCAGACAAGCCTGAAGAGGGGGCCCTCGAGCAGCCTTTTTAGCTGCTGCATCAGCTAGTTGATCACCTTGAGATACCTCATCTGTTCCCTTTGGGTGTCCTGTACAGTGAATTACTGACACCTCAGAGGGCATATAAACAGACATTAAAAGATCATCTATTTCTTTATGATACTTTATGGGGGATCCATTTGCTGTTAGATAATTTCTCTCCTTCCATATAGTGGCATGGGCATGTAATACTAGGGAAGCATATCTTGAATCGGTATAAATATTGACCTTTTGTCCTTTACTGAGTTGTAAGGCCCTTGTCAGAGCTATGAGCTCTGCTAGTTGAGCACTAGTCCCAGCTGCAAGTGAGGAACTTTCAAGAATCTGATATAAAGTCACCACTGCATATCCTGACTTTCTTGTTCCATTTTCCATGAAGGAGCTGCCATCACAGAAGAGGGTCAAATCAGGGTTAGTAAGGGGTGTGTCTAATAAGTCCTCTCTAGCTGCATATGTATGGAGAATTATCTGTTCACAGTCATGTCTGTCAGCCTTAATTTCCTCCCTTTCTGGCAAAAAAGTAGCAAGGTTTAAGGAGGAGCATGTTTTTACTTGAATGGCTGATCCTTCTAGAAGCAGAGCCTGGTATTTAAGAAGTCGGTTGTCTGATAGCCAGAGGCTCCCTTTGGATGAAAGAAGTCCTGCCACATTGTGAGGCGTATATACAGTGAGATCTTTACCTAAAGTTAGCTTGGATGCTTCAGGCACTAAGAGAGCTACAGCTGCCATGGCTCTAAGGCAAGAAGGCCATCTCTTTGCTACTATGTCTAATTCATGACTCAGATACCCTACAGGTTGTTGAGTGGGTCCCTGATCCTGTGTAAGTACTCCCAAAGCCATACCTTGCCTCTTGTCAACATATAAATTGAAATGATGTCCTGTGGGGAGGCTTAGGGCTGGGGCATTTAGGAGAGCTTGTTTAAGCTTTTGGAATGCTGTTTGGGAATCGGGTTCCCAGGTTAAAATATAAGCATCTGTCTTTTGAGCCTCTTTTATAAATTGACAGAGGGGTTTTGCAATTTCCCCATACCCTGGTATCAAAACCTGTAATGCCTAGGAATCCCCTTAGCTGTTTTAGGGTCTTGGGCTGTGGGAAGGAAAGAATTGGTTTAATTCTGTCCTTTCCCAGCCTTTGGGTTCCCTTGGATATGATGAGGCCTAAATATTTTACCTCAAGACTACAAAGTTGTGCCTTGGACTTGGAAACCTTATAATCTCTGTTTGCTAAAAAGTTTAGTAAAGCACAGGTGCCTTGGCTACAGAGCTCTTCTGAGGGGGCACATAAAAGAATGTCATCTGCATATTGTAGCACCGTGACCTGGGAAAACTCAAAACATGCCAAGTCATGGGAAAGCGCTTGTCCGAAAAGATGTGGACTATCCCTGAACCCTTGGGGGAGCACTGTCCATGTCAGTTGAGAGGCCTGGTCATGAGGATCTTTAAAAGCAAAGAGAAACTGGGAATCTCCATGTAAAGGAATACAAAAGAAAGCATCTTTTAAATCTAACACTGAAAACCAACTGGCATCTTCTGGAATTTGAGAAAGGAGTGTATATGGGTTAGGTACGACTGGGTGAAGCAACAGGCAAAATCATCCCAAGAGAGGGACTGGACTTTCAGGCATTATCAAAAAGGAATGTAAAAGACAAAGCATAACAATTTGAAGCATAAAAATGTTACCTAAATGAGTCCCAGTCAAGAGTCTATGAAAGAAAAGCAAACTCTTAAACCTCCATGCAAATATCTCGGTGGCGACCTCCAAAATGATACAGGAAAATAAATCTCCCAACCTGAATGATATCAGATGAGTTTGTGTTCTCTAAAACCAAAGAATGAGTTTTAGGAACAACGGAGGTTAAGAGCAGAATATATTTATTGAGAGAAAGAAAGCTTCAGTCCAAGAGAGGGACAGAAGGGGGACCTGAGTGGGTTCCTTTTGCTGGAGTTTTAATAGGAATTATATTAAATCAGTAGATCACTTTTGGTAGTATGGCCATTTTAACATATTAATTTTACTGATCCAAGAAAAAAGGATGTTTTTCCATTTTCCAATGTCCTTTCCAGTTTCTTTCTTCAGAGTTTTGTCATTTTCATTGTAGAGGTCTTTCAGCTCCATAGCTAGGTTGATTCTAGGTATTTAATTTTTTGAAGTTACTGGTTGTGAATGGAATTGCTTCCCTGATTTCTTTCTTGGGAGGTTCATTATTGATGCACAGGAACATTATTGATTTTTGTATCTTGCCACTTCACTGAATTTGATTATCAGATCTAGACGTGGAGGTTTTTGGATCTTCTATGTACAGGATCATAGTATACAAATAGGAAAATTTGACTTCTTCCTTTCCTATTTATATCCTTTTTATTTTATTTTTTTCTTGTCCAACTGCTTTGGTTACGGTTTTGAGTACTATATTGAATAGGAATGGTAAGAATGGATGCACTTTATTTTTTCAGGCTGGCCTTGAACTCACTTTGTAGCCCAGGCTGGCCTTGAACTTGCAGTGATCCTACTGTCTCAACCTCCCAAGTGCTGGGATTACAGGGATGTGCCACTATGTCCTGATCAAGAATGAATACCCTTGGATCATTCCTGATTTTAGAGGTAGTGCTGTCAGTTTTCTCCCATTCATTGTGATGTTGACTGTGGATTTACCATACATGATTTTATCATTTTGAGATAGGATGCTTCTATATCTATTTTTATCAGTCTTTTTAATTATGAAGGGATATTGGATTTTACTGAAGGTTTTTCTATATCTATTAAGTCATATGATTTTTACCCTCAGTTCTATTTGTGTGGTGTCTCTTGGGTCCTGGGCACTTATTGACTTATGTGGGTTGAACCATACTTATATCTCTGGAATGAAGCTGAGTTGGATATGATAAATTATCTTTGCGATGAATTGCAGAATTCTGTTTGTAAGTACCTTGTTGAGGATTTTTGTGTCTATGTTCATCAAGGATATTGACCTGAGGTTTTCCTTTTTTGTTGAATCTTTATATGATTTTACCAGAAAGGTAATGCTGGCTTCAGTGACTGAGTTTGGATGCATTCCTTCCCTTTCAATTATATGTAAACATTTGAGAAATATTAACATTAATTCTTCTCTAAAGTTCTGGTAAAATTTAGAAGTAAAACCATTCAGTTTGGGCTTTTCTTGGTTGATAGAATTTTTATTACTGTATCAGTTTCATTGCTTGTTATTGATTATTTTAGTATCTTTAATGGAACATTTCCCAAGCTTTTTGAACAAGTAGTGGAGCAGAGGGAGCGGTCTACACCCCTGTGGTACATTTTTGGGTGGTATTTAAATAGGTTAACATATTAATATATGTTGGGTAGAGGCAAATTGAAGGACTGGGCCAAGCAGCAGGAACTCAGCTATATCACTAGACTAATTTCTTATTTCTCTTTCTTTTGTCTCTGGAAACCACTAATCTACTTATGTTTTGAGGAGTTCCTTTTTGAACATTTCATGTAGATGGAATTACATAAGATGTGTTCCTTTGTGACAGATTTCTTTCCCTTAGCATTCTAGTTTTAAGGTTCAAATATACTGGGGCATACATCAGTAATTAATTCATTTTTTATGGATAAATCATATTCTGATATATGGACATGCCACATTTTTGTCATCCATTAATTAGCTAGTGGATATTTAGGATGTTTCTACTTTCTGGCTATTATAAATAATATTGCTATAAACAGTCACATATAAGTGTTTTAATTTCTCTTGGGTAGTAGACACCCAGGAACAGAATCACTGGTCATACAGTAACTATACGGGTCCTCATTGGAAGAATTGCCAGATTGTTTCCCAAAGTGGCTGAACTATTTACAATTCCATTAGTAATGTATAAGAGTTTCACTTTCACTTGCCAAGCTAATTCTTACTGTCTGTCTTTTTGATTTTAGCCATTTAGTGAATGTGGGGTGTTATCTTAGTCCACATTATTTTGTTCTATTTTAATTTTTACTAGTGTATGTTCTCTGTACAAAATGATTGTTTTCCTTATGAGTTGGTACATGTACATAATACATCTAATTCCTTTCTCATTCACTTTCTCCCATCCCCCTCCTTCCACCTCTTGAACTCCTTTTCGAGAGCATAGTAGTTTTCATTATACAGGCCTTTCATTTCCTTGGTAAGGTTAATTTCTAGGAATTTAACTTTTTTTGATGTTATTACATATATATATATATATATATATATATATTTAAATTTGTTTTTAAAGATAAAAGAAGGAAAACATATTAACAAACAGACATCCACTTACAAGATAGCATAAGAACAATACAAACAATTCAGGGTTATAGGCAAAGTGGTAGGAAATTAACAATAGTTGTTGTATTATGTATTGATATCTTCAAAGTGGTTTCTCAGGAAAACAAATGAGATATGCAAGATTGACCAAACAAGTAATTGTTAACTGTTCCTTTCAGTAAAATAATAGAAGACAGTAGTACAATTGTTAGCTATCCTGTATACACATACATACATAATTTCCCCTTCTTTCCCTTCTCTTATCCCACACTCTAGTTGCCCTTCACTTTTGAGCATTTTCCTTTTGTTTCACAATGTCTGTCATACCTCCTAGTTTTTATTCACTCTTTCAGGTTCTTACACTAGTGAGACAATATGTTGCTTACACATGCAGGTCTGATTTATTTCACTTATGAGCATGGTCTCTAGTTGTGACCATTTACCTATAAAAGTCTCGAGTTTATCTTTCTTTATAGCTGAGTAATATTCCATTATATAAAAGTACCACAATTTTTTTTATCTAATCCTCAGTGGATGGACATTTGGGTTGCTTCCACAATCTTGATGTTATTATAAATGTTACTGTTTTTCTAACTTTTTCCTGGTGAATTCATTATTGGTATATGGGAATCCTGTTGATTTTTGCATCTTGCTACATTGCTGAATGAAGTTATTCATTCTAGGAATCTTTTGGTGGTTTTTGGTTCTTCTAAGCAAAGTGTTTATGCCATCTGCAAATAATGATAATTTACTTCCACTCTTCCTATATATATTACTTTTAATTTTTTTCTCTTGACTGATTTTTCTGGATAATTTTTGAGTACTCTACTGAATAAGAGTGGTGGTTGTGGATATCCTAGTTTTGTTCCTGATTTTAGAGGGAAGGTAGTTTTTCCTCACAATATGGTGCTGATAATATTTTATCGTAAATGACTTTCATCAGATTGAGGTAAGGTTTTTCTATACTTTTTAAAAGTTCTTTTTAATCATGGATGGATATTGGGTTTTGTCAAAGGCTTTTTTATGCATCTATTGAGATGATCATGTGACTTTTGTCCTTGCTTCTGTTTATGTGATGTATTACATTTATTGATTTGTATATGTTGCACCATTTTTGTATCCCTGCAGTACATCCTACTTGATCATGATGTATTATATTTTTGATGTTTTGTTGCATTCTATTTGCCAATACCTTGTTGAGGATTTTTTTCATCTGTGTTAATTAAAGATATTGGCCTGTATTTGCCTTTTTTGGTTCAGTCCTTGGTTGATTTTAAAATGACTTTGGAAATATGCCTATAGTTTTAATTCCACTAAAGAGTTTGAGGCATGTTGGTGTTAGATGTTCCTAAGTTCGTGTAGAATTTTACAGTGCACTCCCTCATGACCTGGCTTTCCTTGGTTGGTAAGTATTTTAAATTACTGCTTCAATTTTATTGCCTGTTATTGGATTACTCAGGTTAAAAAAATCTTCTTGATTCAGTTTTGATAACTCATATACAGCTAGGAATCTATCCATTTCTTCTGAATTCTCTAATTTTTTAGATTACAGATTTTCAAAGGAGTTACTTTTAGTGTCTTCTGGATTTCAGGTGTGTCCATTGTGATTTTGCCTTTTTCATTTCTAACTGCATGTATTTGGATTTTTCTTTTCTTTTTTTATACGATTGGCTAAAGATTTGTCTGTTTTGTTTAGTCTTTCAAAGACTCAGATATTTGATTCATTAATTCTTTGTATTACTCTTTTGGTCTCAATTTCATGAATTTCTGCTCTAATCTTTATAATTTCCTTTCTTGTACTAGCTTTGGATTGGAATTTTTCTTGTTTTTATAAAACCTGGGGGTGCATCATTAGTTATTTATTTGGCATCACTGTATTTTTCTGATGTGGGCATTTATAGGTCTAAATTTTTCTCTTAAGGTTACTTTCATTATATCCTATTGGTTTTGATATGGCTAGTGGCATTATAGTGTGATTCTAATCTAATTTCTTTTTTTGATTTATTCTGTGACTCAATGATTATTCAAGAGTGTATTATTCAATTTCATATATTTGCATAATTTTTGTGGTTTATTTTGTCATCAATTTCTAATTTCATTGCACTATGATTTGATAATATATTGGATAATTTTGATTATTTTTATATTTACTTAAGCATGATTTATGGGTTAGTGTGTGGTCTATTTTGGAAAAAGTTCATGTTGCTGAGAAGAATGTGTATTCTGTTGTATTTTTGTGGAAAACTCTGTAGATGTCTATTAAGTCCTTTGGTTGAAAGGCATGGTTCAACTCTGATTTTTTTGTTGATTTTTTGTCTATTGATCTATTTGTGACAGTGAAATATTAAGATCCTTAACTGTAATTGTGTTGATTGTTTTGTGAACTCTTATGTGCCATAGTTTTTTTATGATGTTTGGTGTACCTGAGTTTGGTGTATATGTTTATAATTGTTATCGTTTCTTATTGAATTATTGCCTTTACCAATACTTTGTGACATTCCTTTCTGGCTTGAAGTCCACTTTTTCTGAAATTAGGATTGCTATGCCTGCTCATTTTGGAGCTCCTTTGCATGAAATGTTGCTTTTCATTTTTCATTTACTTTTAGTCTTCAAGTTTCTTTTTGTATTAAAACCCGAGTGGCGTAAGACTGGGTTCAGTTACCTCATTCCTTACTTTTCTACTGCATATTTGTATTTCAGCATTATTGTAGCTGACTGTGTGTCTCAGTACCTTTTCCTGAGGGACACAGGAAGCAATTGATGTGTTTCCTCTCTTGGTATGCCGAATGTCAAGGAGTGTACATGTGTGCAAAAGTGGCAAAACAGGGTTGTATCCACCATATTCTCTGGCTAACTGGTTTTGTGTACATCTACACGAGCATCACACAGGGTCCAATAGACCCGCTCCCCTCTAGGATTTGTTCTTAAAAAAAGATTTTATTTTGTTTATTTTTTTCTGGTGGAAGTAGCCTAGTTCATTACAATGGCATACAAAAAACCAGATTTGCAAGGTTTGGAGATCAAAAGTGAATCACCAGCTTACTCATATCTGGATGATGAAGATGATCTATTGTGGTAAAATACATGTTTTCATAACAGAAGGGTGATGTGGGTGGGTGATGATGATGATGTCACTTTGACATAGGCTATGTGAGCCTAAGTTCTTGTGACAGTGAAATGGAGCAAATCTTGACTGATACAGATACAGAGAATGCAGACTTCCTTTATTCAGATGACAAAGAAAATAACAATGTGATTACATATTTGATTAGTTGAAATGTTGTAAAATGGTCACATAACCAAATGGAAAAATGCAGTGTTAGAACTAGGTCTGAAAATATACTGAAGGTCTTAGCAAGGGCGAAATATATTGAAGAGAATGCCAGCACTGCCATTCAGTGTTGCAAACTGTGACAGATGAAATGCTAAAAAATGTTGAAATGTGAAATACACAAAGGCTGAAATGCAAGTAACATGTTCTGTATGCACCAACAGTCATTTTCAAAAATATATTTATTATGACACCTCACTAGCCGAACTGAAAGCATTCATAGATCTGCTGTACATCACACAGAATTTTCATGGTGGTCACAGGAATATAAGAGACTTATAGAAAAGCAATGGGTCAAAATGTGGCATAAAAATTTATGCCCTGGTAGATGTGAAGATTTATTATACTTTCAATTTAGAAATTTATACTGGAACTCAGCCATTAAGTCCTTGTTCATATATTAATAAACCAAATGATGTTGTGAACAGACTTGTTTCCACCTCCCAAACTATTAGGAATTTGACACTTGGTAATAGGTTTGCCAGTTTCCAGTTGATGCTCCATTTGCTAACAAAGCACAAGTTGATTAGTGCAGGAACTGTATGCAGGAACAAAGGAGAAATTCTAAATTTGAAAACAGAGAATTGCATAGTATAATTTTGGGATTTTATAAAGATATAACATTGGTGGCCCTGAATCAAGGCCAACTTTTCTGTAGCTGTTGGTTTCAAGCAGGAGCCTAAAGTGGTATCTTTCTAAGGTCTGTTGGCCATTTCAGAACTTCAGAAATGTAATGGCCAATTCATTAGAAAGTGACAAATAACTAAATAAATTTTATGAGAGAACTTCAAGATGGCGACCGGGTAGGCAGCAGAGAGAGAACCTCCTGGAGGAATGCCGCTCAGACAAAGGACAGAAGGGAAAGAGGTGGGTATCTTGAACTCAGGAAGGATCTGAAATGGGAATTGAAGCCCTCAGAAAGACTGAGCAAAACCTCTGCTGGAGGAAAGGATTGGAGATTGGCCATGGTGCAGTCAAAGGGAGAGGAGAAGGAGAAACTCACTGCTCCAAGCACACCCATGGCCCGCACCCTTGTTCTGGCATTCGCAGCTTCAGCTTCGGAGGCCCACGCTCATGGAAGCCTCCTGACTCAGCCAGGGGAGAGCAGAGTTCCGAGAGCTGGTCCAGGGCTGGAGAGAGGAGGGTGCAGCCAGGAAAGGAAGCAATGGTGGTTGGGAGCAGTTGTCAAACCCAGTGTGAGAATGAGAGGTTGCGACAGCCACCGGGGCACAGTCCCCACCCTGTGGCAACCTTCCTAATCAGCGCCCGGAGAGAATCAGTGCAACTAGTACACAGCCCACCACACCCAGCTCTGCGCCTGCCTCGAGGCGGTGGCCCCCTGCCTCTCCACTGGGTGAGCCGCTACTGGCGGAGAGCAGCGGGGAACCTTGGTGGCGAGCCGCGGTGGCTCCCAGGGATCTGGCTGAGGAGTGGACGGGGGCTCCAGCACCACAAGGGGCAGGGAGATGCAGATGGAGGTGGATCACGTGGCTCCACGCCCTTCTCACTCCAACATCAGGCAGGAAGCACGAGCTGGGTTGCCAGAACTCAGCTCCCACCCTGAACTCTCTCTGGGAGCACTTTGAGTCTCGGTGGCTTGAGCAAGCACTGCCTGTTCCTGGCAACAATGGGACGAATCCACGGTCTTCAGGACTCACTCCAAACTATTAATGTGAGCACCAAGAGGGTCTCCTTACAGCTTGCACAGATGAACTTTGCATGAACCCATAGCAACAAATTAGATGAAAAGCAGCAGATTGGGAATCTGAAAAACAACATACTCTATACAGCAGACCTGAGAAAATCCTCCAACTCTATTCTAGAACTAATCTTTAAATTCAGTTCATACCCTGAACTAACACAGTGAGAACGGGCCAGGGAGCTTTCAAGCCCTCATACCAAGCATTGTAAGTTCGTCCAATGCCCAGCTTCAAGGGGTGGGGAACAGTAATACTGGAGATCAGGAGGACGGAGGAGGAGAAGAAAGGGCCTCTCGCACCAAGGCAATGGGACAGAGCTGAACGGGTCACCGAGGGCACCCCAACGGGGGCACGTGCCCCATGGCTGCTCCACTGAGGGCCCTGCAGCTGCTCCACTGAGGGTCCCGCGGCTGCTCCGCTGTGGGTCCCGCTGAGGGTGCCCCATGGACTGGACCCACTCCCACCCATAGCACAGTGATGGGGCGGAGCCGGGTGGTCCGCTGTGAGCATACATACTTTTCCACCTCTGACCATGGCAGTTTGTATACACCCATGTGTGGTATAGTATGGTCTGAGGTAGCTATGTTTCTTCCCAAAGCGAGAGTCCAGGGGTATAGATAAACCCAGGAATACAGTTGTTGTCACAGGGAAGATGACTGATTGAGCCATAGGGCAACGGAAATGAGGGAGGAGAAAATTGAATGATGAAATGGGCCATCATCTGTGTAGCTGAGTAACAGGTGAAGGTAACATTTTGTAGTACAGCATCCAGAGCTAATTCCCTTCTATGTTCTCTATAATTTGTATTTCTTCAATCGTTTTTGTATTAACAGAAGTGTAGATAAGTTTATATTATGCAGCATCCAGTGCTAAATCCGTACTGTCTTCTCTATGGTTTGGTATTTCCTTTAATGTTTGTGTGTTAACTACTGTGAAGATAACATTATGTAATACAGCATCCATCCAGTGCTAATTCCCTACTATGTTCTGTATAATTTTGCATTTTCGATATTGTTTATGGCTTATTCTGGTTCATATGTTTCCATTCTTTTGTCTTTAAAATAAAATAAAAAAAAATATAACATTGACCTTGTATATGGCAAAGAAAAAGAAATTGGTACTGCTGAGGTCAACATTGCACCATGAAGGAAATACTGATAGGGAAACTCAGCAGAACAGAAGTCTAGATGGAAACTTTCTACAACAAAACCAGTGGTGGAGTAGATGTTTTTGATGAGTTGTGCAGCAGTTATGATTTCACTTGAAACACAAAGCATTGGCCAATGTTTGTATTTTGCTTGATACTAAACATGTGTGGTATAGTCTTTTTTTAGAAACATAGTTTGGCAGCTTACAAAGAAACATGTGCAAAATAGCACAGAAAAGTTTTCCTAGAGGATTGGGACTGGAACTCATAAAATATCACTTACAGCATAGGAAAAACAGAATGGTTCTGCCCAGGGAATGACAAAAATATTATGGAGTACACTGATGACCTAACAGGTGAAAAGGTACATGCAGCATCTCAAAGCCTACTATAATGACAGGAAAATCAGAACTATGTCAACTGTGCCCCACAAAAATTACAGGAAAACAAAGCATATGTGCTATCAGTGTAAGCGACACTTGTGTATGAAACATGCAATTATCATGTGTGAAGACTGTCTAGAGTGTGATGGTTGAAACAAAGCTCATTTCTGTAGTAGGCCTTTGTTTGTATTTGCGTTGTAGTTGACATAGGTTTTTATTTTTGACGTTATCTTTTAGGTTTTGCAAGCAAGTAAACAGCTGAAGTCAAAATGTTGTTGTGTATTCTAAGCAGTCATTACATTTTTAATATTTTATTTTATTGATAGGTTAGTTCCTTGCTAAGTGCATGTTGTAGGATATAGTAGGAAGCTCCTGACAAAACAGGAAGAGAAGAGAGGTGACCAGAATGGTCTGCCACATAGGAAAAGAAAGCTAAGCACACGTACTCTCAGTGTAAACAAGATGTGTGCATGGAACATGCAGTCTTCATGTGTGAAGACTGCCTTGGATGTGACAGTTGAAGCAACACTTATTTTTGTGGTAGACGTTTTTTGTGTTTCCCATGTAGTTCACATGGATTTTTATTTTTGATGTTATCTCATAGGTTTTGTAAGTACACGGCTTACAAAAGTTTATTCTAAATGAGCAATACATATTAAGATTTTAATACATTTTATTGATATATTTGTTAGTTTTTGAGACAGGATCTCACTCTATAGTGGGCTGGCCTTGAACTTGCTGGCCTTGAACTTGCTTATGCTTTTTTTTTTTTTTTTTTTTTTCGGTACTGGGGATCAAACTCAGGACCCTGCGCTTGCTAGGCAGGCACTTATTCCACTGAGCTATAACCCCAGCCCTTGAACTTGCTTATGTTGCCCAGGCTGGCCTCAAACTTGTGGTGGTCCCTCTGGCTCCGTCTCTCAAGTGCTGGGATTACAGTTATGCACCATCATGGCTAGCTTATTGATATTTTATGTTTCTATTAACTACACACTGTATGATATAATAAGAACCTCCTGACAAAACAGCAAGGCCACTGCAAGGTCAAGTATGTCCTACAAAAGGACCAGGTAAGAAAAATACGTGTGCTGTGTCATTGTAAGTGACATGTGTATGGAATGTGGTGTTGTCATGTGTGCTGGCTGCAGTAGGTGTGATAAACGAAGTAAAGTTTTTTTTTTTTTGGAAATGTTATTGGTGGTTTCATTGTAGTTCATATAAGAATTTATTTGTGTTTTTTAAAATAGACATCCATTTACAAAATAGCATAAAAACAATACAAGCAATACAGAGTTACAGACAAAGTGGTAGGAAATTATCAATGATTGTTGTAGTGCATATAAATATCTTCAAAGTGGCTTCTCAGGAAAACATATAGAGACATGCAAGATTGATCAAACAATTAATCGTTAACTGTTCCTTTCAGTAAAGCGATAGAAGTCAGTAGTAAAACTGTTAGCTATCCTGTATATACATACATAATTTCCCTTTCTATTTGTGTTTTTTTAGACTAATTACACCAAAAATGTCAATGATGAATTTTGATGCTTTTTATAAACACTCAGTAATTATTAAAAACTCAATATTTTATTTCTGTGATATTTTTCCTGTTAAGTATAAATTGTTTGATATAATAAAGCTCATATAATTAAATTAATAATTAATCAATAGAAATATTCTAAAGAATAAACATGGGCCCAACAAACCCATGTTTATGTGCCTTGAACAAAATTAGTCTTAAGTTCTGTTGAAGTCAGGGCTCACAAGGGAATGTATTTAATATAGGACAGATAATTTATGGGATTATTTCATAATATTTACCCAAAGAGTCAAGTGCAAAAGAATGTGGGAGATCTGTCCACACACTAGAGACTCGAGGAATCCAGCTGAGGGGGTGGATCCCACAGCAATGTGCTGCATGAGCCTAGCTGGAGAACTACAGCCCATGACAATATCTCATGCAAGTCTGTACCAAGGATCTACACTGGGAAGGCCCAAAGGTCAATGGTGGAAGCTAGAAAGTCTGTGCCAACGGGATGAAGGATCTGTGCCAGCAGGCTGAGGGATCTACACTGGAGCCAGGAAGCGATCTCAAGAGCTCCCCTGCAAAGAACCACAGCCATCCTTAGCAGTAGAAAGGACCCAAGTTCCTCCAATGATGAGAACAGCTGACTTTGTATCAGGAAAACTGGTGTGACAAACTTGTTCAGGAGAATCAACAGCACACCATTTTCCCCTCTAGTTCTTTTTATGATGTTGGCAAAAATCCTCAGGTGGGCCTCCCACACCTAGCACCACACCAATTTAATTCAGCTGGATATTACAAGTTGACCACAACTACCACAAGTTCTTAAAATTATTTTTTTACACAACATACCACTGGGTTTTGTTTTGTTTTTTGATCCAATTGGCCAATCTGTTTTTTTTTTAGGGTGGAATTGAGACTATTCATATTGAAAATAGTGACAGTTATTAACTTGTTCCTGTCATTGCATTCTTTCCCTGTTGCTGATTTCTTTTTTCCCCTTCTGCTTAACTATTAACTGCTTAACTAATCTTTGAGAATTGTTTTGGAGTGATGGTTTGTTGGTCATGAACTTTTTGAGGTGTTCTTCATCATGAAAATACCTAGTTTCTTTATCAATTTTGAAAGATGTTTTTGAACGATATATCATTGTGAGTTGGAGGTTGTTTTCTTTGAGGGCTTCAAATGCTTCACTTCAAGCTCTACTGGCTTTTAAGTTTTGTGTTGAGAAGTCTACTGTAATACTAATGAGTTTACCTTTAGAAGTGATTTGTTTCTTTTCTCTAACAGTTTTTTATGATCTATCCTTGTGCTGGACTTCTGGAATTTTAACTATGATGTATCATGGGGAAGTTCTTTTCTCATGTATTTGGGCTTCTTCTATAGGCCTCACTGATCTCTGTGCTAAGCTATTTCCCCATGCTTAGAAAGTTTTCTGCTATTATTTTTGTAAATGACTTTTTATGCCATCTGTGCTCTCATTTGATTTTCCACTAATTCCAGTTAATCTTAGATTAGTGTTCTTTGTGTCACCTACCAGTTGTTGGACCCATTTTCCACATGTTTTTGTTTGTTTGTTTGCTTGTTTTGTTTTTAAACTCTCTGAGTATCTGGTCATTTGCCCCAGCTCAGTTTTCTCATTCTGACATTCTCTCCTCACATTTGTCATTTCTTCTGTCCATATTTTGAATAGAAGGTTTTACAACTTGTATTTCTTTTTGGTAGCTTTCCATGGATTCTAACTTTTTACTCACCTGGTCAGGCATGTTTTGTGTCTTTGTTTAGCTCAGCTAGCTTTTTATTAGTGTCATTTGTAAGCTTGCTGATCATTTTGTTTGTTAAGTCCATTATCTCTTCAGTTATATTTGAGCATGCTGAATGCTTCACTGATCTCTTTTTTGTCTCTTTTTCTGTTTTATGTAGTTGAACTCTTTGGCTTTTAATGTCCTCCATCAATGCCTTATAGATCAGTTTTGGCGGAGTTGGGAGTTTTTGTTAACATTTTGTTCCCCTGTTTTCCTCATGGTTCTATTTTTTTGTCTGAGATTTGTGGTTGATTATAGTGGAAAGTCTGTTGTTAGTATGTAGATCTCTGTAGTTATGGTATGCTTTTCAGTGATGTGATCAGGACATGTGCAAATATAGGCTTTTTTCTCTGTCCCACAATTCAACTACCGCTATCAATTTGGGAAGGAAGCACATAGTGTAATCTACCAAGAACCTACTTCTTTGTAAATAAACTACAGTATTGTTGATAACACAGATAAACCAGATATTGGCATACAGTAAAAAGCAATTAATAGTAATAACTCTTTCACCTTGGCAATAGTAATAAAATCAGCAGTGATAGGAGTGTCAAAGAAAAACTGTATATTGGTATACCATAAAAATGAATAAAGACCACTCCTGTGACACCCTTAACCATAAAATAGAGATCTGTAATTACAATACAGGTACAATTACAATACAGTACAATTACAATACTGATGGACCATAGATGTATACTAAAGCAGCAATTATATTATCATTAACAAAAAGGAATTCAACAGTAATAGTATAGAGTTAACTAAATACCCAAATATTAATAAAGCTTAACAATAATACTAATAAAGATGAACAGGTGGGGAACAGGAGAATGAAAGGAGAAAGTTTGAAAAATGAGGAAAAGGAAGGTGAGAAGGGGAAGAGTGAAATAATGTATGCTATATAAGGAGTATAAGAAAAAAATATATGTATACACTTAGACAAAAGTAACAGAAAAGAACAAATAAGAAAAAAGAAGGCAAAAGAAAAAAAAGAGTTTAATACCCAAAAAAATGAAGGAAACAAAGAAAATAGGAAAAATAATCCAAGCCCACAAAAGCCAGTGAAGGAGGGGGGATAAAAGAAAGAAAGAAAGAAAGAAAGAAAGAAAGAAAGCAAGCCTCTGTGTTTTTGAATCAGTGGTTTCTTTTCAGAGTCTGCAGTATTGGAACTGACCAGACATGGGAGAGGGACAGTGCATCAATATTTTATTTACTTACTTGCATTTTTGTGTGTGAATGCTGAATCCTGCCCTACCTTTCCTGCTGGGCATGGTTGGTCAATGGTTTCCACCTTCAGGCTGTAGTCACTCCAACACCTCCCGGGTTCCATGATACTCTGTGCAGCCCAACTGATAGCTTTCTCTGCCCAGCTTTATGCCTGTTGGCTTTGTGAGGTGCTTCCCCACCCCTTTGCTGTGAAACCCCATCTGATACCCAGACCATGGTAACCTTCCAGGCTGAGGCATATCCCTGCTCACACAGATGGGGAAGCAAGATCACAGAGTTCTGTGATGTAGGACTTCATGTCATTACTTTCAGACTCTATCCCTCTGAAAGCCGCACAGGACCGACCTGGCTTCTTGTCATGACAGCAGGGCCCCTGTGTTCTTTCTGGCCTGAGCTGAGACTTCTCAGTGGTGTCTACATTTGGCCCATGCCTTCTTTGCAACTGTCTTTTGTGGCCATCTCCCACCCGGTCACTGTGGTCGGGTCACACTAGATGCCCTTAAGTATAGTTGTTCTCTAGCTCAGTCTTAATTAACCACTTTCAAAATGGCTCCAGATTAAACCCTCTCAACTATGGCAGTTGACACACTGGATTTCTTCTCCAATTCTAACCTGCCATAGTGTTTTTGCAGTTTACAATGGCCATGGACTTTTCTTGCGGTGAGCATTGCTGACCTGGTCTGTTTTTCTCTCTGGGGCAGCTGACCCTCCCTGGACTTACCTTGTATCAGCAGAGACAGATCCTACTACCTAAGAGATGGGGTGAGGCTTCCATACTTCTTCATTCTTTTCTCTGCATTGTGCTGTTCCTCAAGTTTCTCTGTAGTTTCTAGTTTTCCTGTCAGCTCCTGCTTGATTCCTGGAAACCTATTTTTTTTCTTTCCACCAAATTTTCCAAGTGTTTCCATTTTAGGTCCTGGAGAGGTTTTACTGTATTTAGTTCCTGCTCTTTAGTCTGTCATTTTTGCTTCCATTAGTCCACATTTAATTAACATTTAGTTGATGTACTTGGAGCTATTTCATTACAGTGGTATTAACACACATGGGGATTTCTATTAAATCCTGATTGTAGGATTGTAGAGAGAGGAGAACTTTGCTCTCATAAGTTGTTCAGAATTGTTTTCATTCAATGTATCAACAATTTAAATGTCTATAGTTAATTTTTATCAGGGTGCTAATTCTTTGTGTTTAAACTTCAACTACATTCATGGGCTTAACTCATTCTTAACATTTTAAAAATACGACAACCTCTTTGTTTATATTTCAGGACAATCTTTTAAAGAATATTCTACTGACCCTCATATACATTTCAGCCCGATACATTTTATTTTCATCAGTAGCAATCTTTTTGGGCTGTTGGGAATAAATGAGATTATGAATGTCTAATGTATAACACATTTGGTTGCCAGTAAATGTTACTTAAAAAACAGAAGAGATAGGATGTCCCGATAATGTGGAGAGTGCTCTCACTTGAGGCCAGTTTCAAATATTTTCTAAGAAGATTGCATCAACATACATTGAAAAAGGAAGTGTCCATTTCTGACTCTCTCATGGTGATTTGTTTCATTTCGTGAATCTAACCAATCTGAGTGACCTGAGTCTTTGATTCCTCTGATCATCTAAGTCACCCAAAGCTGGAAAGCCTGCATTTATACAGTTCCCATGGTTGCCCAGGGGCCCTAACATTCTCTAAAACAGTGGTCATCAATACCCAGGACGTGGAGCAGCGCCTGCTCTTGGCCTGTTAGGAATCCAGCTGCGTAGCAGGAGGTGAACAGTGGGCAAGCGAGTGAAGCCAGAACTGTATTTACAGGCCTGTTGGCACCTGAGTCCTGTCTCCTGTCAGATCAGCTGTACCATTAGATTCTTATAGAAGCACAACCCCTGCTGTGAACTGCACATGTGATGAGTTTAGGTGTCAGGCTTTTCAAAATCATCACAAATCACCCCTTCCCCATCCGTCCATAGAAAAATTATCCTCCTTAAAAACGATTCCTGGAGAATTATCTTTAGAGTAGGGGGAAGATGGCGACTGGGTGAGCAGCAAGGGAGCGAACCTCCTTAATAAACACCACCAGCTCGAGACAGACTTGGTGAGCATGAATGCCGGGACCTCGGCTGGGAAGTTTAAACTGGGCGTATTTCTCTGAGATGCCGGGGGAGATGTGGTAGGGCGGACCAGGCTGCCGGGGCGAGACGTGGGAAAGTCCCAGACGCTGGGAGCCGGGG
>PVLD010014915.1:0-50593 GCA_004027595.1 Dinomys branickii
AGAGCTGCGCCGGCTGGGGGGGGGGGCGGGGGCGGGAGGGATCGAGCTGTCTGTATTCTCGGGGCGCTAGGACCCAGCAAATCTTTCTCTCCACTCCCGGCGTTTGGGGCCCTCCGCGCGGCCCGCCCGACACGCGCGAAACGTGGGACTGCCGTGCGTCTCCGCCGCCAACAAGCCGATCTCTGTCGGGATTCGCCGCGGGGCTGCGCCGGCTCGGGGGGTGGGAGGGATCAAGCTGTCCGTGTTCTTAGGGCGTTAGGACCCAGCAAATCCCCCTCTCCGCTCCCAGCGCTTGGGGCCCTCCGCGCGGCCCGCCCGCTCGCGCGAAACGTGGGATTGCCGGGCGTCTCCGCCGCTAGCAAGCCCATTTCTGTCGGGAGTCGCCGGGGGGCTGCACCGGCTCGGGAGGCGGGAGGGACCGAGCCGGCTGCGCTCCCACGGCGCTTGGACCGAGCCAAGCTTTCTCCCCACGCGGATCGTCCCTGGCTCCCAGCGTCTGGGGCTTTCCCACGTCTCGCCCCGGCAGCCTGGTCCGCCCTACCACATCTCCCCCGGCATCTCAGAGAAACACGCCCAGTTTAAACTTCCCAGCCGAGGTCCCGGCATTCACGCTCGCCAAGTCTGTCTCGAGCTGGCGGTGTTCATTAAGGAGGTTCGCTCCCTTGCTGCTCACCTGGTCGCCATCTTCCCCGGAGTCTGATTTATTTTTCTTAATAAAAGTTAATGAATACGTGTGTGACAGAGCTATTTGAAAATGTGGAAATGTACCATTTCCCCCATACTCTCCTTGTTACTGTTAGCACCCACGGATTCTTGCCTGTACCAGTGATCACTGTGCTGTGGACCAGATAGTAATTTTCATGTGCCACCCTCTCTTCCACATTTATTAACTGGAATCCTACTCTTAGGAAGAACTGTCCCTTCTCTGCTTATTTATTCAGTTGTGTATATCAGTATGGACTAAGGAATATTCTAGGGCTATAATTTGTTACTGTCATTTTGTGGCTCAAAATGTCTCAGATATGGCCTGCTTCTTCAAGCTGGATTCTGTATCCAATGTCAAGTCGGATACTGTGTCCTTTGCTCATACTTAAGGATATATGAAGGAGTACGGATATTACAGGAGACTTCATTAGGTCTGAATTTGGTCCTATGGCAAACAAAAATACGATAGAATTAACTGCTCTAGAGCCTGTTAACTGCTCTAGATCCACCAGTCTCAGGTTCCTTTTAGTGCTGCAGCTTCTCTCCATGTCTGCCAAGTTTATAATTCCTATTCATTGCACACATCTCTAGGATTCTGTGCTGTGCGCTGTTAATGTAGTGGGCATTAGATCCCCAGAGATCTGGGCTTTAGAGTACATCCGAGCTGCTTGGGTATTGTCCAATATAGAAGCACCGTCATAGGTCATTAACTATTTGCCAGTCCAATTACTTAAAGGATGACCAAAAATTGCATTTTTCCGTTAATTTCTGTAAGATAATATAACAGGAAATATAAGCAACAATGTAATCAAACGGATTCAGTACAAGAACCAACTGGTTGAAATAACACCTGCCCGAGTGATGTTTGGACAGTCAGCACGGAAGCAAATGTGCTGCGTGAGTGGTGCTCGGGTCAGCTGTTCAGTGGTTAGCTCTGCCTGTGGACAGGAAGTAATACCCAGTTGGAGGTGGCGAGCCTCTTAAAGCTTTCACAGGTATAGATAGCCCACTGTGGCACAGGTGCCGTGGGTTCGCCCCCTGCTCTATACTTTGACCAATAAGAAATGTTATCAGAAGTACAACTTACTGGAAATATTTTAATAAAACAATACTTTCAATAATTATATTTGATATTTTACTAAATGTTGTAATAATTTATTTAAACCAATGTATTCAAATAATGGAAGGACTATCCCTGCTTTATTTTTTAAAAAATCAATGGTGCTTCTTCCTACAACCAAAACTTCGACTTCAGTCTTATAGATAGGAGTCATTTTGAAAAAGTGCCTCATCTGCATTAATGATTTGGCTTTTTGTGCAGTGTGTTTGCAATTTTGGTGCTGATATATTTACTCTAATTGGGGGCTGTTGCATTATTTATACTATCTAATGGTCCCTAGTTAATGGCTTCTTCAAGCTGTATTTAGGGCTTCGGCATTCATGTAGGGAAATGAAGGCAATACTAGTAAGTTCATAAATGTTTTGCACTGAAGTTTTTTTAGGGTGGACCCTTGTTGTTGAGGAAACATCAGTGGACATCATGAATCTGGATGCTGAAGTGAAAATGGGGTTCAGAAGCCCATAGCGCTCAGAATGCAGAGGGGGTGAGGGCTTCTCGGGCATTATATTCTTTTTGGTGAAGAAATATAAAACACATGACATAGGGAGACAGTGATAAGGATGGCACTGCAGAGCTAAAGGCTCTGCTAGAAGAGTTGGGAAGAGCCTGCAAAGAGACAGAATGCAGAGTGGGCTGGAGCAGAGGAGGCTGATTGGGAGATTGTTTCTGTCCACCACCATCTCTGTCTCTACCCTCCCACACATGTGCATGTGTACGTACACATGCAGGTGCACACACAGACACACACACACACCCAGATGCACACAGTGACAGCAGGAAATGCAGACGGCACTGTGAAGGAGAAATGAGAATGATGTCAGGACCTAACAGGAAATGAATTGGGGGAAATTTGGAGGTAGGGATGGATGTAAATTCAAAGGGTGCTATAGGGAGAGACAGCATCAACTTTTAATGAAACAGTGATGTAAAGGGAAGTGCTTGGGGGCCACCCAGTCAGCTGGACTGAAGCTAAAGTGGAAAGCAGAGCACCAGCATAACCCTCCCTGTCAGTTCAGGTCCAGACTAATCCAGAGGATGTGGGATGCAGACGGGGATGTAAGGAAGACCGAGAGATCTCTAAACCCTACACCGCCGGAAAAATCCGACAGTTTAAGCTTTGTTGCTGTTGTGCAGAGTGCCAAACCACATAGCTGGCTTCAGGGTTCAGGGGTTTTTTTTGTACTGGGGATTGACCCTGAGGCCATCATACTGAGCCACAATCACAGCCTTTTCCTATTTTTTCTTATTTTAAAGAGAATAAAAAAATAACAGACAAAAATAAAACAACACAAAAACAAAAATGACACAGGATTTCAAAACAAAATAATAGGAATTAACAGTGGTTCTTACAGTACATATTGTTAAGCAATTTAAAACCATTGGTGAATTCTTTTTTTTTATGATTATTTTTGAGACAGAGTTTCACTAAGTCATTAAATTTTGCAAACTGGGCATGAACTTGTGATCCTCCTGCCTCAGCTTCCCAGATTGCCAGAACTACATGTATGATTGTCATGCTTGGCTCCAGCATAGGAATTCTTAATGTTCTGGCTTCCTAAGGGTCTCTAAGGATTAAATAGGCAGAAATATCTGGGATCAGATGTGTGCTTCACAGGAGGTCGGTCCTTTCATTAGGAGTGCATGGCAGCTCCTCATTATGTAGAGAAGAACCAAGTACATTTTCTTCTAAGATTAAATTCTATGTATTTTTAAAAAGTACCCCTTTCGCTTTAGTGTTCGCCTAATGAAATAATGTTTTTGTTGAACTGAGTAGCACAGATTGCCTGTGTGGGAGGTTTGAAAAACAGTAGATGTTCTTTGTGTGAAGAAGAACTATTATTTTTTCCTAAGTAAATTGTAAATCTAGTTGATGAAGCAAAGCTCCTTATTCTGTTGCTAGCCCGATGTGACCTAAGACAACAGGACAAGAACAACTACATCTTGACTGCAGGGTATTTTGCCATGTGTGAGAACCCATGAGAAAATCCTGCAAGGAAATAACAGGTTTATTTGTGTCTAAGATCAGAGCCCAAGCCGTCCTAGGTGATACCAGGATTGGGTCCTAGAGTCACTTTCCTTATTCAGAAACCATTTTGTTAGAGGAAGAACTGTTGCGGGAGTCCTGGGGAGACTGCCCAGACCCTGGTCCTTTCCTGTTGCGCCCTGATAGCCCCCACCTCCTTTCTGTGTAACAGGTGCTTGCCCCTTGCAGGAAGACACCTCCCCGTTGGAACTAACCCTTTCCTAGCACTATAGGAGAACCTGGAGGCAGAATCAGCCGCATATCTGTGCGTCTCTGTGTAGATGGAAAAGTGGATCCCCTTGTTAAAAGTTACTGAGAAATTCAAGACAGCAACATCAAAATATTTAACCCAGCCTGGGGGCCCTGTAAGCCTCTATGTCTCAGGCCCATGAACCCAGCCCTGTATGTGGGTTAGGCTGTGGTGGCCTCCTTTCTATCAAGGTCTTGTGGGGTATGGAGGGGCTGGCTGGCCTCCACCTGGAAGGAAGGAGGGGTTCCCGAGCTGGCTGCTACTTCTGTGCCACCTCAGCCCCCCACCTCCCGGCCTGGTCCCACCCCATTCCACTCCTGCATTCATAGGAGCATCATTTGCACGAGACTGTGCAAACTTCTCGCAGCCCATCATGGAGTGGTGCTGCGGAACACGGGAGTGTAGAAGCTGTGGGGAGAGGTGCACTGGGAGTCAGGCTGGGCTGGTGTCATGGAACCTTATGTGGAGAGCAGTGTTTAAGGTGGGGAGGGTTTGTGTGGGGAGCAGATGCAGGATTGGGAAGCGTTCAGTACCAAGGATAGCAAATCGATTCTCAGGCACAGTACTCGTGTTTCATAAAGTTGCTCCTCACACTGAGTTGGCAACTATGGAGCCATTGATCCTAGGAGAAAAATACAGGGTGAGGTTTCTAGGTGTTTCTCCCACTTCATCAGCGAGCCAATATGGGCCCTCGCTTTGGTGCGTTTCTGTTCAAAGGCACCTTACTTAGCATACTGATGACTCATTAGCACCCAGCTCATATCCGGCTGTATTCATGCCTGGTAAAGGGCTGGTGGCATGTTGCCCATAAGGAACATCACAGCTGTCTTGTACTTAGGAATACCAGACACCGCAGGGCTGTGCTTGGGGACTGATGAACAGATAAATCTCCAGGAACAAGAAACATGTGGCACCAAGTAGACTGAAATAGACGCTTGTTTACAGCATGGGGGCCACAGCAAGGAGGCGGGGTGCTGCCTTGTGCAGCCTCAGTAGGGAGCAGTCATCTAGAAGGCACAGAAGTTCTCCTGCTCCTTGTCTGAGAATGGCCACTATGGTGCCACAGGTATTGATTTTTAGGATTAAAAAGCGATTTTGGCAAGCTGATAAATTTGTAAATACAGAACCTGTGAGTAATGAAAAGTAACCATACTTTGAATTTCAACTATAGGTTGAAACAGGTCTGTAATGTTATAAACATGGCAGAGAAGTTCACAACTTTTAAGGAGATACAGAGGCACACAATACTGAGGCAGTGTTTTGTTTATTTGGGAGAGTTGCTTCTGAAGACTGGAAAAACCAGTCAACATTCCCAAATGAAACCCAAGTTGCATATACTCTTAAGAGAGTGTGAGCAAGGTGCTGTGGGCTTGATATCTCACTGTGCTAATAACAGTCATTAAGAGTAGCTAATTACAATGTGTAAAAATAAAACGTCCAACTAATAGCCAGTTGCATTTGATTCAGTTCATGAGCTGTGTCATGTAAACAAGATTATCATGAAGTGAGGAGATGAGACCAGCACAGGTGAGGTGGGCAAAGAGTGTACAGGCTTTGTGTGCTCTCGGAGGAGACTGGTACAGCCCAGGGTGTTGTCCTTAACTTTCCAATGACAGGAATTCTTTTGGAAAACAGAATTCAGACAGCATTTGTGATACATTGGTGATATCCAGTAAGTGAGAAATACTTATCTTGACATCATTCCCTTCTGAATGTCAGTTTTGTGTTCTAAATGTTTTGAAACATTCATGGTAAAGACTATTTTTTTTATGAAACAAACAGATTAGATAAGGCAGTGCTTGATGTTGACAAGATAATTGAAAATGAAAATTTTAGTCACTCATAATGATGAGTTTTTTTTCTGTGAAGAGTGCTTATGTCAGTGTTTTGAGGTTTCTAAAATTTTGTGTGGTTTTCTACTTAAGGTTTCACTCAGTTGCCTTATATTACTTTTGAAACAATTTTGCAGAGATGGTACAATACCTAGGTAGCATCTATCTTTGCTTTCATGCAGGAAAAGGCTCCAAGGGGACTCAGAGGTATATAGCTCGGTGATAAAGTATTTGTACATGCTTAGCATGCATGGAACGGTGGGATCAGTCCTCTGCAACAAAAACAAAACAAAAGAATTAGAGCAGGCTTACATTTTTTTTTAAATTTATTTTTCTGAATTCTAAAAAACCCGCCGGGTTTTCTACAGCTTGGTTGCTATGGGGCTGCAGTTTTGCTTTGTAGCTCTTCATCCCAGCCCTTCCCAAAGCCTGTGTTTTTCTCCCTGATAGTCTTCTAGTGAGCAACAAAGCCCCCTTTCCTTTTTGATCCTGTTTTGGTGAGTATGTCTTTTAAATAACTTCTCATGTTCTGAACCAAAACTATTAGTTGATTATGAGGAAATCCCAGTTTCATTCGTTTGTATGACAAGTGGACTGCGTAGTAAATGCTGCATAATGTATGGACTAACTTTTAGAAGATAATTTTTCTCAATTATTTTCTCTGTTCTCTGCAGCAGTGGTCCCAGAAAAATAAAGTTAAAGTAAATACCAATAGTCTGTCACCCAGTGTGTACACATATGGATCAGGCTCTATCTGGGAAATGTCATTTACTCAAATATAGTGAGTTGTAGTCAGATATGTTCCAGGCACTCAGTTAAACACAAGGAATACAGTTGGGCACTAAGTCTTTCCCCAGCCCAAAAGAGGAGGGAAGTTCATGAGCTGTATTAGTGATCAACCACGCTGTGATAGGTATAGGTACTATGATAGGCTTGTGTACAGGGTGCCTCAATCAAAGAATGTAAGGGAGCACTGGATCCATCCATTTTTCATTACTATAAAGAAGTTCCTGAAGCAGACTAGCTTTATAATTAAAAAGTTTAGCTCACAGTTTTGGAGACTAAAACTCTAGGCACTTGCTCTACCAAGGACCTCCTTGACTGTGTCACCTGCTGATGGATGGCAGTGGTTATGGTGGGGGGGGCGAGGGTGGAAGGGAGAGATCTCAAAAAAGGAAGCCAGAGGAGGGAGGCTGAGGTCCTGCAGTCCCTTCATAAGGCCCTCCTGACCTCCATCAGCCCCATTCTCCATCTCTCAAGGGCACCCTTTAAGCTCCCAATTTGCGAACTTTTTGAGTGGGAAGGAGACAGCATTTAGATGACGGCAGGCAGGTAACCCATACACGGCAAAGAAAACCTTCCAAAGGAAAGGTGAACGTTCATTCACTATGCAGACACGTATCAGTGTCTTCTGTGAATGAAGGACCTCACTGTAAGAGCCTTTGCTGTCTCAGAACCTGCATCCCAGTGGGGTTGTTACAAGGCCCAGTCCACCCACTCATGGCTCAGAAGCCCACATTCAGGAGCCCAGAGTTGGTGGGAAGGAAATCATTCAGGGGCTGGTCGCGTGGAAGCTGGGGCTGTTGTCCTCAAAGCCTCCATCCTGGGGAGCTCAGGGGTGTGGGGGGCTCTCATAGCGAAAGGAGGAGACGGCAGGAGGGCTCTGTGCTGAGGTCTTGGGCATCCAGGCTGTATGTTTATTACTTCACTGGCCAGAACATTGCCACCGACCCCCTGGAGTAACTTTGTTTTTTCGATAGTACTGGGGATTGAGCCCAGTGGCTCCCCTTGCACACTGGCCAGCTGCTCTCTACCACTGAGCTACTTCCTCAGCCCTTTGTAAATTTTTCATTTTGACCCAGGATTTCCCTAAGATCTCACTAAATTGCCCAGGTTGGCATTGAACTTGTGATCTTCCTGCCTCAGCCTCTTGTATAACTTGGATTACTACAGCCACACACCTTGATTCTTTAGACAAACATATTAGCTTCCTGTAAGCTAAACTTTGCAGTGTCTCACACACTTCATGCTAGCTGATGCCCTGGTCTAAAGGATACATAGAGCGTATTTATTCTGATGTTATCCGAAGGTCCCCAGGGGCTCTGCATTCTGTAAATCTAAGGATGTTTGAGCAGTTAACATCTCAGTCATTTAGGCGCAGCTTTTCTTCAGAATTTAGGGTGCTGGGCAAAGGGAGGACACCGAACCTTGCAAAAGGCGCAGGCAGATGATTTAACCTTGTGAAGGGGAACTCCCCAAGGAGTGGCCCATAGTGAGGCAGAGAAAAAGCAAGTCCATGTAAATTTAGCAATTCTCATAATGGGAGATGCTCTGAAGACAGTGAGGAAGGCCTGGAGTAGCTGCTGTGTAGATAGAAGAAAGCTCTCAGGAAGCAGAGTTCAGGGTCCAGGTGGATGTGTTAGTGGCAGTGTGAATGTACTGTAGGACCTTGCGGGTTTCTTAGTTGTATCCACTGGGCCAGGTAAAGTAGAAAAAATGTAGTCTGGGGTTTTGTCAGTTAGTGGGCACTGAGAGGACAGTGCAGTGATGGGTTTGGATTCCTCGACAGTGAACTGCGGAGACCGAGCTGATTGGGAAGGGCAGCAGGTCCAGGGGAATCTGAGAGGAGGAGGTGAGTGAATGTGGTTGAGGGGTTGAATTCTAGAGATTGATGTGCTGATGTGGTAAGCCTGGCAGAGCTGGGGCAAAAAGTGTGTGACCACGCGGGGAGTTTTACTTTAAGGATTCAGAAGTGGGGTCCCTCCTAGTGACAGCCTAGGATGTGGCTGTGGACTGTAGTGCCTGAGGGATGGTAAAGGTACTGGCCATGGTGGAGCTGGAGAGGAGCCTGAGCCCATCTGGGGTCTGTCCTCTATCGCTCATAATTGTATAGGGGTAGAGAGGCGTAAGCCAAGTTTTAAAAACTCAAGTGGAAGAGTTGCTGTCAAGATTGAAAAAGCAACCAGGTGTAATTAGGTGGTGTGCTCTTCAATGGAGTAAAGTTTTGTTTTCATTTGTTTATTTTGTAAAATACAGTGGGAATATGTAAAACACTGGGAATATGAGGCAGATGCCAGGTGCTTTACTGTCACCTTGAGGAATTGAAAAGTGGAAGGAGGAGCAGCGTTCAGGAGTTTGGTTACCGTGTGACTTTTCCATGTGGCTCGCAACTGGCTGAGAGCAAACTTTAAAGCAAGTTCTGTGGTTCGATATCCAGAGGACTTTGCTGGAGACATAAAGGCCACATAATTAAAAAAAAAAATCAAATCCATCAAGAAGCCAAGAAATATTTCCCTGACGGATGCTCTTGGTACTGTAGCCATTGTGTGAAGTTACTGTACATAGTGGACCAAGTCTCTGGATTTCCATGTAGGCAGTTTTATGTTTTACTTCTGGACAGCCGATACTTGAAAATTGCCTTGCTCACCATCCGATTGCTCCCAGATCTCCATCTGTGAACACATTTCCTGTAAGAGAACTCCCAGTTCTCACCGAAATGCCACGTTCCTCTTATCCCTTCTATCCACATGGGTCCTGCCAGTAACTAGAATTGTTGCTAGGAAACCAAGCCTGTGCCTCTTCCCTGGAGGTCTTTAAGACATTCTTGTTTCCAGTGCATCTTCTTGGAGCCTTTGAAGTTACAAATAAGGGCTGGTGTTGATTCCTGGATCTACTGATGTTGTTGCTGTTGTTGTTATTGTTATTAATGGTATTGGGTATTGAACCCAGGGCCTTCACACTAAACTGCATCCTGAGCCCTTTTTTACTTTGAGACATAGTCTTGCCTAGCCAGTCTAGGCTTGAACTTGGGACCCTCCCAAAGTGTTGAGATTACAGGCATGCAAGTCTGGATCAATCGTTAGTGACATGACTTTCCTCAAAGTATTTAACCTCATTGTCCTTTTTAAAAATGTTAATGAAGTGAGGTTTATGCTAAGGAACTTGTCACAGGCAGGTGGTACTTTGATAATTGCGGTGATTCACATTGGCATCTCCATAGATTCTGGAAACTGTCATTGGCGAAGTTCCTGGAAGTTGGAGGTTGAGGATGGGGAAAGGGAATGAGAATCTGTTGTCCTGCCCAGGTGGTGTTGATATTCTCAGCTAGAACCTGACTTGTGTTGAGAGCCGTTGAAAGCCATTCTTCCGCAGACCTTACAGCCCTAAGTAGAAAGTGAGTCAAAGAAAGGACTATGAATAGGCGGGCCATTCTGGTGTTTTGTTTTTTTGCGGTATAGAGGATTGAACCCAGGACCTGTGCATGCGTGTGCTGTACCACTGAGCCTCACCCCAGCCTGTCCCTGTTATCACCCTAAATCAGGGGCTCCACACAAGAGTCACTTGGGGAGCTTTAAGGAAAAAAAACACACTGGCTCTTAGGTCCCATTCTGAAGAATACCAGGGCTCATAACCCAGAGGGTAGGGCTTGTATAAATAATGTAAAAATAGAGAAAAACAAGTATACACTATAAGTACACTGGTAGAGTTAGATAGTAAGACTCATAATGCTAACTTTCTGAAATTGTCAAAATTAAATAATGTGATTGGTAGAATTCTCTAGTTTACAAGTCAAAAACAAAAAAGGATCATTTAGTTTTGTTGCATAATGAGGCAGCAGCAGCATCCTGAAACTCCAGAGCATTCAGAAGTAAGTGTTTATGTCACGTTCCCTAAGTGCTGGCCGCAGCGGCTCTGCTGGGCTCTGCTGCTGTCTGCCAGGCTGCGAGGGAGCTGGGCTCAGGGAGCAGCTGGCTGGGACAGCTCTCCCCACCTTCTTTCCCCTTCTTCCAGCAGCTTGTGTGGTGGCTGAGGTGGTGGCAGAAGCCCAGGAGGAAGTGGAACATTCATGGCCCCTTGAAGTTTAGGCTCCCTGCTTAGGCACGTCACTGTGATCATGTGGCTAGGTTATAATGTTGGGGACAATAAAACAGGCAAAGGACAGGAACACAGGGCTGGAAAATGGGAGCCAGTGGTCATACTACACAGACCCCTAAAACCTAAGCCTAACTAGTGAAAGTTCAGTGACCCCCAGGAACAGAAATGATGAAGCACCTATTGTGTGTCAGGCCCGGGCTAACAGTGAAGGACAAGTGAGGGACTGCCCCTAGTAAAGGGTTAATGATACTTGCTAGTTACACTAGGAGTTAAATAGGTTGGCGGCGGGGGTGGGGTAAGACTTTGGAAACCTCTCTGTAACTTTTTCCTTCCCCGTAAGAAAATTCATATAGGATTTCAAATGAACTTTAAATCACTGAACTATTGGTAAGATGTGACCATTGTATTTTCCATATTGCCTAAAACTCCACTTCCTATTAAAACATAAAATGAAGCTATTAAACCCCCAAACCACTTCTTTTTCAACTGGCGTCTAGTTCTGAGGTTGCATATCAAGGGAAACTTGTAGAAACCTTTAGTTAGCATGTTAGATTTTCAGATTTTTACATTTATATTTTCATTCATTTTGTGTGGTGTTAAGGATTGAACTGAAGGCTTTCACACTGAGCTATATCTGCAGCTGTTTTTATTCTATTTTAAGTGAGGATATTACTGCCCAGCCTGGGCTTGAATTTGTAATCCTCCTGCCTCAGCTTTCTAGAGTGCTGAGAGTATAGGAATGCGCCACAATGCCTGGCTGACACAACAGATTTTAAAATACAGAATTTGAGTACTGCCTCATGCTTTCCTGGTATCCCATGTTATTTGCCTCATTAAGTGCTTAATGAGAGCTAAGCAAGTCCAAAATGTGATAATTGTATCAATTTAGGTATCTGAGCAGAAAAGCTTGAAGAGTTATATCTCCTTTTGGATTTTCCAGGTATCAGGTATTTAAATGTGAGAATTGTATTGCAAAAGGGAATTGATCCAGTTAGTAATCACGAGGCTGCCCCCACATACAGTAATGTGCACCTGGCAAAGAACTTAACATATGGTCTCCATCTTCTAGAGCAGTTGAAAAAAGCAACTTGAACACTCTGAAGTCACTGCCTGGGCTGAGGGCTAAAGGCTGCAGCACAGGCCAGGCGTGTCAAAGGAGCACCCTCCCCAGGGCTGGACAGATGCCTGTGAGATGGTATTATTACCTCCAGAGCCTGGATTCAGGTGACATGCAGTGGTTAGCTGCAGTGGAGTGTGGTTATGTACCAGCTCACACAGGGGTGCAGAGTTACAAGGTGCGTTTGCAGTTGAAATGTGAATCTGCAGTGGGATAGGGGGAGTTTTATAGTCCATAATACAGTGCATCTGAAGTCTCTTAAAAGGGCCTCTTTCTAGACATGCAGAAAGCAGCTACATCCACGCATTCTGTGGTTCTTCCAGAGCTGATGTCCTTTGTATTGTTCATGAAGTGGTGTTGGCTGTTGCCAAGGGAGACAGAAATTGGCTCATTGAGGGCACTGTGGCTTTTGGGTACCAAACTAATGCCTTATTTTTTCATAACTTCAAAATTTGTATGAAACTAATTTTGTTTGCCTGTTTTCTATTCAAGTGGTGTGATTTGTTTGTAAATTTTGGCAAATGTTGTAGGCAGATTATGCTTCTAGAGTGTTTACTGCTTAGTTATAGCTTAGCCTAATGTAATCTATGAAAGCAGTTGTTGGTCTGTGTCTTGTTCTGACATAAAAATAGAGATTTAACAGACCATTGTTACGTACAATAAAGGGCTGTGGTAGTAAACATGTAGAGTACAACATCCCCTTTGTGCAACCTTCAAACATAACAGGTTTTTTTTCATAAAACATAGTAAACTAAGTCAAATTATAAAACTAAACATAAGTGATTAGTTTCTATCCTTTATTTGTAATATTGTGAGATACCTTATTTCTTAGACTCTAAACTCCTGCAGGAGAAATGCATTACCTTTCAACCTTGCTCTCGCCACCTGAGCGGGGGTGATGAAGAGATACAGATGTAATTGGCCTCCTGCGTGACAGTGCAGACACTGTGGGGCCCCACAGCTGGCACGGGAGCTCTGACAGTACCACACGCTTGAGGTCTCCATTGGTGATGCTGTGCATGGAAGGGAGGAGAAGGTGATGGAACTGCTCGCAAACCTGCTGCCTGGGAGGAAATGTGTTCTTTCCTAAAAGGCTTCAAGGTGTGAAGTAAGCACTGCCACATGCTCTGGGGGTAGAGATAAGTCAGCGGGTTGCTGAGAAATGGGGTACACTGTTCTTTTCCTGTGGCTTTCCACAAGAATTGCTAAAGGTACCAGTGCTTTACTTTTAGAGATGTTTTAAAATGATATTTTAGTGTATTTTTCAAAATGTGAAGATGAGAACACCATAAAGGGAAAAGTAAAAATCACTTATTTGAGAGTAAAGATGAAATGATTGGTACTAATGAGGTCAGCGCCATGATTTGCCTTCCTAATGGTCTTTAAAACTTTCACATAATGTGTAAAAGACTAGGATGGGAAACTTCCTTCTTGTTTAGAGTTCTAAAGTGTTTACTCACAAAACTCTTCTTGCCACGGAAGAATAATGCCAGTTCGGTCTAACTGTGCTCATCCTTGAAACATTTTTACATGCAGCTAGTTGACTATTTCAATTTGGGTTTTAAAACCAAACTTCAAACTGTATGTGATTTTGGATGCTCTGATTTTAGCATGACAGAAGTTGGCTTAACATTTTCTTAGCCACAGAGTCTTAATTCTAGAATATATCTTCATTTTTCTATTTGCTATTTTTAGTTTTTGTGGTGATAGAGATCAAACCCAGGGCTTTTCTACCACTGAGACCCCCACCCCCCAGTCCAGTATGTCTTGGTTCTTAACAGTAGGCAATATTTCAGTATATTCTCTGAACATTAATCTTACAAAAGTTCTCAGATGAGTCCTGCCAGCTTTCCTTTCCTTGGTCGTGACTCATTTTCAGACTTGTGTTTGAGGAGCTCTATGAGGTCAGGTGACGTATTGAAAGTTTGACACTTGCCTATTTCCCTGAGTACTCAGTTGGTCTCTGATTGTGATGGCAGTTAGTTTTATTTCTCAGGTACTTGTTGGTGTTTCATTTTTGCCAATCTAAGAGGGGATTTGGAAGGCGGTGCTGAAAACAGAGTAAGCACAGAAATGTTTTGTTCGTAGGAGATGACAGTCATTCCAGGGTTTGCTGCACGGGAGTTTCAGCACTTTATCAGCATGGTTACAAGATCAGCGTTCTGGAATACCAATGGTCTGTTCCCCGCCCTCAGAAAAATTCTCATTGAAATTGTCTAAGCAGATCGTGACATAGAGGAGAGTTTTTAAAGGATTAAGGATTAGAGCGATAAACTTGAGGTGTTCATCGTTTCTTGACAGAAAGTCGGGAAGGAACGCAAGAATGCAGAGCAAACGTGAACTCTTTACAAAGGCTTGAAAGAAGCCTTTGAAAGATTTTTTTTTTTGTTGGTGGTGGTGTGGTTAGTTAATGTTGTTTTGCAACACAAGGAATGTTTCCCCAGGAGGATAGCATCATTACATGCCCCAGAGTATGGTATTTGTGGTGAACCTTACAGCTATAATTATAACACGCTAAACTGGCTGAAATCCTAGCTGGAGGTTTAATGTTTGACATATTAAATGCTTTTGACTTCTTTTAGGAAAAGATTTGTATAGCAGTAAAATCACGCTATGTTAAGTTAAACTGTTGTCATATATTTCTTTTAGATAGGGGGCCATGAAATGTCTGAATTTTTTTCTGGTGGTAATCACAAAAAGTTTATGATCCTGCCATTGTGGCTGAAATAATTATTTAGTGTAGTTTCCATTTAATTTTTTGCACTGCCGGATATTCTTTCACGAGTCGCTTTCATCGCTTCCTTCCAGCTGCCTCATTAGACCTGCGGTCAGTTTTCAGGAGCACATCTGTCATCATCCTGTTTTTAATTAACATGGTATCTTAGGTGGTGCCATCAGATTGCTAAACAGGGATACAGACTGTAATCTGAGATGATATGATTGACCCTAGGCCTTCCTTATTTGAAAGGTAATAATACATTTCACTTAAAAATAATGGGTTAAAAAGAAACACGGTGTCTACCTGGATGTTTGCAGTCTCTTTTGTTTCCTTCATTATTTAGTATGCTGTATTTCTACAGCGTTCATTTTCCTTAGTCATAGTCTAAATTACAGTCAGTTTCCTCTGGTATTTGTTGACATCAGATTTGCCTCCAGGCATTTTATTTATGGAATCTGTGCTTCAGTTCACAAAGAGCCAAACTCCAGAGGAAGTAATATGCTGTGAATAAAGTATTTGAGCACCCCTGGATTCAAGACTGTTTACCAGACACAAAAGACCCTCAGATGTGGTTTGTACCTTTAGGGAACTTATGTTTAAATTGGCAAAAGAAAGCAGTCATAATAAGAAAAACCAAAACTCTAGCTTCTGTGTAGTTTGTCTTGAAAGAAGCCTTAGAAGGAGGGTTGCAGGCAGGGCCATGAGAGGATTCAAGTGGTTCCGACTCAGGATCACTGTCTCCTGGGGTCCTCTTTGGGTTTTCTGCCTGCCTGAGCTCCACCCCATGGCTTGCAGGAGGGCTAGTACTCAGACGCAGCGCAAACTATGGATTTGCTGTGTAGGGATTGGGATCTTGGACTGCTTATTTTTTCTGATCCTGTTTTCTTGCCTGAAAAAGGATGATAATAAAAAGACCTCCTGTGCTTGGTGCACTAACAGGTATTGGGTAAATACCAGCAGTTACTGCTCTCACAGCTTTCCCTTCGAAGCCGAATGTTAGTAAAAATGTTTTGTTATTGTCATTTGCTTTTGCTACTTGAGACGAACTGGGGCAGGGGATATAGCTCAGCGGCACAAGGGCCTGCCGGGCAAGCACAAGGTCCTGAGTTTGATTCATAGTACCACCAAAAAAAAAAGAGAGACAAACTGGTATTGTAGGAATTAAGTTTATAAATTCTAAGGGAGGGAAGAGGGGTGATAAGTAACTGTACAGTACTTGCCATGTGGCAGACACTACGGCTTGACGTATTATTTCCCTTAGTTCTAAGGACAGATTTAAGACGTTAGATAGCCTTAGCCCAGTGTGATTGATAGCAAAGTGACTTAACCTCTTTGAGTGTCAGTTTCTGTGAGGTCACTGAGCTACTGTGGAGTGAAGAGTCGGAGTGCCAACTGCTGACCTCAGAGCTCGTGTTTCTTCTGAAATACCTTGCAGAAGCAGTTACAGAATTACTGTAAAAAATGCAGAGTATTGAGATTTCTAAAGTTGCTGAAGAACTCATACAACTTTATAAGCAAAATTAACTTACTTAAATAATATTTGTAGGGGCTGGGGATGTAGCTCAGTCCTTAGTATGCACAGGGCCCAGGATTCATTCCCCAGCACCAAAGTAATAATGATATTTGTAGATAAGACTCTAAGCACAACACATTTCTATTCTCCAGTCTCCAGTTCATCTGCATATCCTGGAGGCCATTTGATCTCCCGCCATTAGTAATGTCAAGGATCCTTTACCCAGTTTTAGATAAAACTGGTAAATATCTAGGCCAATAAAGTTTCATTTATGGTAGTATTTATGAGAGAAAATTACATATATTTTACAGCGTTACTGCTAAAGTTGTGATGAAAGGACCAACATCAGCACTGCTTGGGATGTTTCTGAAATGCAGAATCTCAGGTCCAGCTTTGGCAATCCTGAACTAGATTCTACAGTTTCATAATCCCCAACTGCTGTGTGTGCACAAAGCTGAGACACACTGCCTTAGAAAGCAGTTTGGGTGACAACTGTCCATAGCAATTATTTGGACAGTTGTGCTAATTATAAATGTTAAGAATACTAGTGGCAGGCACTTTAAATAGTAAAGAGCCTATCTGTTGGAGTAAGGTTGCCTGGGTTCAAGTCCCAGCTCTGCTCCTAACTCAGATAGGTGAGCTTTAGCAGGTCCTTAGAAGGGGCCATACATAGTTGGGGTCAGGTGCCATCGTTCATGGTCAGTGCTTGCCGTGATACCCACCACACAGAGAGCCTTGGTTGTTGGATTGTCTTGATGTCTTTGCTGCCATTGGGACAAAATGCCTGAAACACACAATTTAAAGGAGGAGATGATTATTTTGGGTTATGGATGTTAGAGGGGTCAGTCCATAGTCTGCTGGCTCTTGGGCAGGAAAGGCCTGGGGGAAGGGTCTGGGGGAAGGAAATCCATTTACATAATGGTGGCCAGGAAACAGAGGATAGAGGAGCTGGGGTGAGGAGATAATAATACCTTTTCAGGTCTTGTTGCCAATGATCTACCTCTAGGCAGGCCCCACCTTTTAACAGCAAAATGGCTATGAACTCACCTGTAGTATAATACACTCATGAGTATAGTGTTTCATGATCCAGTCACCTTCCCAAAGTCCCACATAAGAACTCCTGAGGTTTTGGGAGGACAGTGGAGGCAAACCTGTGGCACAAGTGCTGCAGTGGGCTGTTTGTATCATTGAAAGCTCTAAATGCTTTGCCATCCCTAAACCATACAGTTACTTACTGTTGAAGAATCCTTAAGAGATATGTGAGGATTTCATAACCTGATTAGAGTTAACATGGTTAGAATGGATCATGATTTAAGAAGGAAAAATAGGTACATAGTGAAAATAGGGTTTCAAGATCAGCTGCACCACCAACCAAACGCCTAACTTTGGGAGAGTTATTTAAGGCTTGCTTAACTGTGTGTAAAATGGAGTTAATGATGCAAACATATAGTTTTCTGAGGCTTAATTGAAATAATGTAACAATGCATTGCACACTGTGAGGCATCAAGTGGGAATTGATATTCCCAGAGCCCCTTTTATATGACAAATTAGACCTTTGTTAACTGCATAAAGCCGAATATGTGAAAGACCAACACAAGATCAATTTATTTCTATACTGTTGTTATGTTCAACGGATTAAAGTGGTGAACATAAGTATCAAAAAATACACTACAACTTTGTCTCAAGCTCTTGGTGCTTACTAGTGCCGGACCCTGGCCTGGTCATAATCAGTGTCATCTCTGCTGATGGAAACTATTTCCGTTGTTACTCAATCAGGGTTGTGAAAACTGCACTGGAGAAGAAATGCCTATATGTCACAGAACGTTGCGCTGCCTGTAGCACTGGTGCTGCCTATGTGCAGGAGCACAGATCATTATACACCATTATAGTTTGGATTAGTGTCCCCGAGGGGTCCACCTGTTAAAGGCTTGGCCCCAGGGTGGTGCTGTTGAACATTAGTGAAACCTTTAGGAATTGGGACCTAGTGAGAGGTCTAGGATTATGGGGTGTGTGACTTCAAATGGTAGGTGAACCCAGTCTCCTCTTTCCTTCCTGGCTCCTGAGGTCCACAGCTTGCTTTGTCACAGACTCCTGCCATCATGTGCTGCCTTTGTTAGAGGCCCACAAAGTTAATGGGCCACTTCATCTTGGACGGACCCCTCCAAAGCTATGAGCCAAAAATAAACCTTGTGGGCTGGGGGTTTATTGTAATGCCTAGCACAGTGGTAGAATGTAATCCTAGCATGCACAAAGACCTGTTAGACCCCAGCATCACACACACACACACACGTACTATTTTATGAGTTGGCTTAGTATTTTGTTATGGTAGAAACTTAGCAAAAAGTAGTGCCACGTCCACATTGGGGAGAACATTGCCAGTGCATTACTTTTATTCCTAGCCATCATATTTTACATTTGGTGAGAGTTGTAATATACAGGTTAAGTGAAACACCAGTCTGGACTGTTATCTGTTGGCATCATTGTTTGTCAAATGAGGAATATGCACATGTTGGCATAGGGTTGCCCTGGAAGGTGAGCTATGCTGGTATTGTGTTTGCTCAGGAACTACAGTAGAAATCCTGTTGCTTTAGTTGTTATAAATGACCTTGAAGTTTATTGATAAACCAGAGTCTTACCTGAAGGGATCATGAAGATATGTATGTTTCATAGTAAATTTTAAGTATATTCTGATGCACCAAAAAGTTCGTGCATATCTGTAACCTGCTCAGTGTGATCAGTTGAAAAAAATGCTACCTTACCTTTTTAGTTAGGAACCCTGTCAACAATGTGGAATCTATATTCCCTGCTTTCATTTCTTTAAAATGGAAGAGCACCTGACAAAACTGTGAACCAATCTGAGGATATAATCTACTCAAATTCTTATTAAAAAAAACTCTCTTCCTCCAAGTATGAGATGTCTTTTGGCATTTAATTCAACAGAAAATTATTGTGGTAATTTAACTTTATTGAACTTTACAAATCATTCAAATTAATTTCCATGGAAAGAGTATTTTCACACTCATATAGGTATTCAAATCATTATAGCAAGCCCAGTGGTGTAAACAGAGTTAGGAGAAACAGAACTGACTCTTGGTGTATTTTGAACCCAGTGGGCCGAAGCCAGTGTTTCAGGTATTGGAAGGCAGTCTCTGAGGACCAGGCATCGATGTGTCCTTGAGCCTGAAGTTTCATCGGGGGGAATAGGCTGCATCACGGAGAAAGAATTGACAACTATTTATTGTAGCATTCCTTTTGTCAGGTGGCTGTGGCTGTAAGATGTGTCTCACTGAAGTGAGGTGTGTTGTTGTATGGTTTGTGGAGGTTTTTTGCTTAACATTTTGGACCATAAGAATTTATGGTCATTTGGCAAGTGGACTGTTTCACAACATGAAAGCTCTTTCTCAGGGGCAAGGAGGAGAACACTGTCACTGTGAATGTTTCTCACTCTTGGTTTTGCAGTTGTGCTTAATACATAAAATCTGCATTGATCCTGGTCTCCAGTGAAAGAAACACCTGGACATTGACTGGAGGTGGAAATGAGATAATTCATGAAGACTTTTAAAGGACTAACACATTGTGTAACTAATTCCTGTAAAATTTAAAGAACCCAAATTGTTAATTTGCTCATGTTTTTACATGAACATCTTTTGCTTTTTGTTCAGGCAGCATTTTGACAAAGAACATTTTGAGAAAGAGCTTAACCAAAGTGTGCGTGAGTGTACATGCAATGTGCTATTTTCTCAAATATGGACAGTTCTCCCCTGCCCCCAGCCTTAGTGTCCCCAGTGTCAGGAAGTTTAGCTGTGTGTAAGATTTAAAAATAATTTTTTAGGGAAAAGAAAAATGTATGTATTTTAAGTCATGTATTTTCTTACCATCTTAAAAAGGTCAATTTATATACTTTTGCTCTGTCCCCCTTAATGAAGAGAATATGTTGTACTTTGACAGAAGTAGCATTGGAAATTGGAGGCAGAAGCCTAGCTGGAGTGCTGTCTAGCTGTGACATTTATTAACTCTGAACCTCAGCTTCTTCTTCTGTGAAATGATTGTGATTGGAAATGATAATACTTCTCAGGAGTGTGGTCAGGATTGAGATGTCATATCGTAAAGGCGTATGGCACCATATTTGTCAGTGTAAGTGTGCGATAAATGCAGCATGGATTATTTTAAAAATATACAGACAAATGTCCTGGGCTGTTACTCCTGAGTCTGACACTTGTAGTTATGTAGAGCTTGATGCCTTCACGCTGAGTAATACCACTTGTGGACACACTGCTCGGATTTGTTTCCTCCCATCTATTGCTTATGATGCCCCGCACAAGCACAGTAAAAGTATAGCCCAGTTGCCTACATCTTGGCCTTTGTTGTCTGATGATCTGTTGGCCATTAATGAGTTGTGAATTTTCCTTAGTGTCCTGTGATGCCCTAGTGGGAATTCACCCAACTGAAATAGAGAGCTGAGCAGAAAATGTTGGCTAGGCTCTTCCTTCCTCCCCTGTCTTCCCTTCAGTGAGGCTGTGGCTATGCAGTCCTCCTGGATCCACAGCTGGCAGCTGCCCGTGCAGGGAAGGTCTGTCTGAGTCAGAGAGCTGGTTACCTGCGGGCCTAGTGCTGCCAGCTCTCCCAGCTATTACCTAGCTGTAAGACCTCCTGGGTGGTTCTTACTCTGTTGTTTTTCCTCTTTGTAGTGTTAACTTCCTGTAGTGTAAAAAACTATTTCCAACGGAGTTCTCTGCTTTTCCTTTCTTGCCCTTTTACACTGCACCCCAAGGATATGAAGGAGGAAAATCATTGTGTAACAACCTTCATTACTGGAAAGGGCACCAGAGAATTGACAGAGGACTGAATGACCTAGGCCCTGGAGAAGCATCCTAGTAAACGAACGTGGGCACTGTGCTAGCACACAGGCATACAGAACCTGTACTCTACCTGCACCAGAAAGGGATAAGCTGGAGTGGAGAGCTGCAGGTCCTTGCCTCAGGCACCGCCCTCCCCACACACCAGGCGTTGTAAGTGTCACTGGATGAATTCCTTTGGAAGCCTAGGGAAATAGTGGTTTGCACACTTTAGTCCTGCTTCCTCAAGAAGCTTAAAATGAACAGTGTGTCTCCAGATAGGACATGAAAAGCTCCAGTGACATTTTCCCAGTAATTACTGATAAGAATTTTTAGGTAGCTGTGGTTAAAATTGTATCGACCATCGAGGCACCTTATGTAATGCTAATGTCGTTACCATAATGTAACTTGTTCAACTAGTGTTGTACCTCAGCTTGAATCAGATGTCAGATTGTTCACTGACCTATAGAAAGCATTAGGAAAAAACTCTTGTGTGTTGAGTTTTAGAATATATGAGGAGAATTGGGAGGTGGTGAGCATAACCATCACAAAATTTGGATCCCCTGAACATCGAGGATGTCATCCTTTGTTAGGTAGCAAAACAAAGTGAGAGAAGCGTACATAGTTTGAAAGCCCTGTGATGTAAGTGCTGTTCAAAACTATGTAGAGCAGATAAAATGAAAGCTCAACAACTGGACCCCGACCGTGAATCCCCGATAGGTGCTCTTGGAGGAGATGTGTGGCCATATGCGCATGATTTTGGAAATGATTATAACTAATGGTTAAGGTATAACCCAAACTGCATACCATTACTGCCTTGTCATCCTCCTCCTCCTCCCACCTCTGTTATTTTAAAAGACTCATGTATTACTGGTATTTGAGTATTTAAAATGGTGCTTTAAGTGAAATAGGCTCGCAGAACAAATTCAAGGTCAACATTATCCACTTGTCAGGGAGGAGAGCTGACTAATGCTGTAAGATATTAAATAAAGTTCTGCAAGAACAAAGGCATGACTCATTCTGCTGGAGAAGGATCCTTGCTCCTCTCGAAGGGTGGAACACCTTTCAACAGGGCTCTGATGAGTAAGGCTTCAGTGGAAGGAGTAAAGGGTGGTCCGAGCAAAGGCGCTGCCACCTGTGCAAGTCCCTGGTCACTGGGTTGAACAGCGCTCCAGGTCTGTTCCAGTCATTACACCTAATTTGCATCACCTGCCACTTGACAGACTCCTACCATCTCGGTCATCTCTGTTAGGACATTTTCTGTTCGAAAGACAGGAACCCAGGTGCACATGGGGCTGAGCGGGAACTCAAGGTGTATATTGGCTCATGCGAATCCAATTGTGCTGGAAAACTAGGAATCCCAAGTGCTTTGTCCTCAGTGCTGGTTGTGTTCCCAGTGGCTTCCTTTCTTCTGGGGACCCCTGGTGACTGTAGGGCTTTTGCAGAACAGTTACAGGTCCCACTGCATCTTTTCAGCAAGCTGGTGGAGCAAGTGGCTTCGTCACCACAGCATCCTTTCAGAATCAGACTGTATAGCTGGAAACACCATGCGCTGGGCCCTGGTTAAAGCTCACCCTGGACTGAGTGGACAGGGTGGTTCTCCTAAGGTGCAAAATATGTTCTGTTTTCTGAAAAGTTGGAGCGGGGCTGCTTAGTGGCAAAAAGCAAGTGCTCACACAGCTCAAATGTTTCCTTCTTGTCTGTGTTTTATGTACTGTGTTTGTCACTTTCTCTTCTAAGTGGAATTTTTTTTTTTTCTGCGGAGTCAAACTCAGGACCTTGCACTTGCCCAGCAGGGACTTATGCCACTGAGCTATATCCATGGCCCTGTGACTTTCTCTGCTCCACCAGTGAACAACCATCAAGGTGTCATTCAGTTTTGGCTGAGAGTTGTCTCCTCACTGGACGAGTTTCTCAAAATAAAAAGTTTGTTTCTTCCACTGAAGAGAGCATTAACATCTGTTTTGTACCAGGTATCTTGCTTTGGGTTAGGGATGTAAAGATAAAGCAGCCCAGACCCTCTTCTGTGAACGTCTATACTGTGAGGACGTGAGGAGGGACAGCTTTCGGTCAGAAGTGTGACTTTAGCTCCAGTTTCCTGCTGGGACTTCAGATCTAGACATCATTTTACAAACAGATGGCAATTTCAGATCCAGCTTGAATTTTTAATGTGAAATATTGTTGTGTACTTAACTTTTTTTAGAGGCAAGCCTTTAATATAATTACCATACACCTTTAAATATGTGAAGGCCTGGTGTGTAGCTTGATGGTAAAGTGCTTATGTAGCATGTGTGAAATTCAAACTTGGGTTTGATGCCCTGCACTGAAAAAAACCAAAACCAAAAAGCGAAAAACAAAAACAATAGCAACAAAAAAACTACACTGGAATTAGTCAACTAATTGTACAAGCAATTGCTAGACAAGTTTACACAAATGGAGGTGTGATCCAGGTGTAGTGACACATGCCTGTAATCCCAGCATCCTGGGAGGTCGAGGCAGGATTATTCCAATTTGGAGTCCCATCTGAGCAACTCGGTGAGACCCTGTCTCAAAAAGTGAAAAAGGGCTGGGATGGTAGGTCAGTGCAAAGACCCTGAGTTTAATTGCCAGTACTACCCAAAATTTTTTTAAATGACCAAAAAATATTCCTATTAACAAACTGGAATTTGGAATAGGTAGGAAGTGGGAATTAGAGGGAGGTGGTCAGGAGACGGACATGATTTTACCTGAAAGAGTAGGAATCCCTGAACATGGCATTTAAGAGAGGAGCACTTTTTATTTTAAGACACGTGTATTCTAGTGAGGGAGGCACTCACTCTACCCCTGAGTCACGTCCCCAGCCCACCATTTGCAAAAGAAGGAAATGAGAAAAAGTAGTGAAGCAATTTAGGTAAAACACCTGATCACTTTGTATGGTCTTGAGATTGTAATTTGTGAACTATAAAAACCAGCCAACTTGGAGAGCAGGGCTTGTAGCCCAGGGGTAGAGCACTTGCTTAGTAGCCTATAGCAGGAGGACCTTGTTCCCTCCCAGGAACCCTGGGAGGGATTAACCAGTAAGGATTTAGAAAATTTAAGGGCACATGAGGAAGCTTCCCTTTTGTGATGTAAGTCAGTATGGAATTGCATCCATGTAGGCTATCTTTTAACTCATAAGGGTCTTGTAAAACAGTAATAAATGTGCTTTCTATTTGCAGTTTCAGCCAACCTCTATAAATTAGAAAAATAAATAGATCCTGGTGAATCTGAAGTCTACCGAGCTACTTGATAGGTCTTCCCTTAAGAGCTAGATATAAGTCTGTGTTTGTGTGCCCGGAGGTAATATATCCAGGATGTGTATTACAAAGAAACTAAAATACAATTCTTTTGGTTCCCAGGGGTCTAAGATTGTTCCTCCTTCTTTAGATTATACCAGATAATTTATAAGACACAAAATGATAAAAGACAGTGTGACGCCCCATAATTCAATATAGTGACTCACAAAAGACCTCTGGAATCAGTTTGGTTTTTTAATGTATTAAGAGTTTGTAACAAAAGGAAGGAAGGAAGCCAGGTCATGCACATTTAGAAGTATGCACAGATGCACCCAGAACCCATGGACCGGGTTTCCATTTCTAAGCATTTTATCACAGCATGTTACAAAGGGATGGAAAAATGGGAAATGAGAGATTGCAATTTGTGAAGCTGTTATTCTAAGAGTTGAACTGTCCAGGGAACCTAAATGAAAAAGAGAACTAAGACAAATCAGATGTCTGTGTCTGACTTCTTGCCTCTGTAGTTGGGAGATGCACTGAGTCTTTCATGCTGAGGATGCGGCTTACAGTTTTCTGATTCTTTTAGATCAGGTCTCAGCAGAGTTGTGAACATCTTTGATAACCTGTGACATTGGCCATGCCACCACTTTTGGTTATTGAATTTATTTTTTATATATCAAAAGTTGAGTTATTTGGGATTCTCAAATGACAAAATTATAATGATTTAAAGATATTAATTGGCTGTATTTTCTGTTCTAGAATTGGGCAGTACTTCAGTCCATAAATAGCAAAAGTGTTTTAGTAAGCCAAAAGGGATGGTTGGTCTTACAGACACAGAAGGGCTGAAGAAAGCAGAAACAAAAATATAAAGTAAATTGGCCATTTCAAAGTCTCTTCCACAGTAAGGAAGGGACAGGGAGATGGAATTATACAAAAATAACTGGTTAACAGCCTATTCCTGGGTTTTTGTGTAAGGGTTAACACAGAGGGTACGTTGTAGTTGTGCCAGTAGAAACTGGGTTATTAAGGAAATTTGGTTGCTCTCTCTTTAATCTTGATTTTCCTGGAGGAGGAGAACAGCTTAGTTTCAGGTTGGTGACATGGAACTTTAAACGAGCCACTCCATTTGGCATTTAGTCCGGTCTGTTAGTGCCTCATCTGAGAGCCTGGTCCAAAACAGTGGCCTCCTGTGTTTTTCTTTAACACCATCAAACTGCCTTTCCAGCTCTTCACCACACGTTTTGGTCCTGACATTTCTTTGTCATTTTTATGCCAGCATTATCCATGTGCCCCGAAGCTTTGCCTTGGAAATTAGAGTATATTCTAAGACAGTGGATCTTAGCCCTGGCTGCCAAATAGGGTCACTTGGGAAGAGTTTTGACCACTGATGAGATACAGATGCCTGGCCCAGCCCCAGAGAATCTGACTGAATGATCTGAGGTGGGGCCTGTGGCCTCATTCGTGAACTGTGTACCCATGGTAGGAGCCACTACTCTGAGGAACACGCTTTCTGACACACATCCCCCCACACTGCTCCCAAATTAAAATAGTTCATCCCCAAATTGCAGCAATTCTAGATGCTCTGTGGACTTACAGCTATTACTGAAAAAGAAATGAATCTGCTAAGTGTACATACTGTAAAAAATTGGAAGTCTGGGTATATGTTACCAAGTGCAGACTTAATTGTAACCTGTCTCCTAGGGTACAGAAAAGAATTCCCTTGATTTGTGTCACTAAGACCCTTACTATTCTAAAAAATTTCTGATCAAATTGATTGTAGAAACACTTATTTGGGTTTACTTTGTAACCTCTGATTTTGCAGACAAGAATGGATTTAGCCATCCTGAGACAAGTTAATTTGTAATCTTTACTGGCCTGTTCCTTGAAGTCATGAATATCCCTCTTGTCTATAGTGATGGAATAAACCTTCATAGGAGCTGCGTTACAGACACCTCAATTTTAACAGCTGCATACTGTGGGTTTGTGATGAAATGGAAGTGGTTATTGCACTGTATGTAATTCTGTGGTTTCTTCTAAAATTTGTGTATATCTTTGAGAATACTCAATCTTATTTCTGTTCTGTGTAACTAGCAGGTGTTAGAAATACCATGCATGTTTGCTTTGCTGAGAATTGGGTGGTAATTTTACGTACAATATCTGCTGATTGGATTGCCTGTAGTTAATTTTTTTAAATTTATCTTCTCACATGAAGTTGGTTAGATGGGAGAAATTGCTCCAATTGCTTTGAAATCTGCAGCATTAAATTAGGCACAGTCATTGCCATAAGCGGCTGCACACTGTGTACTAGCTGAATTGCGTGGCAGACATTTCATGGTTGGAATAGTGACTGTTGCTTGCAGGAATATATTTCCAAAGAAAAGGTACTTTGCCCTGTTTCTAAAAAGTTAATAAACCCTACATCTTAGAATATGAGATTTGTGAGATTCCTGCTTAGCTCTGATAGAGGGCTACTGCTTACATTCACAGTATTTGTTACCTACAGTCATTTAAATAGATTCCCTGGATGTTTGAGGCTGGATTCTGATTATTGGAGAGAATTTAGATGCTTATCCCCACATAGAACATGTTATAAAATCTCACCAAAGTTCCATTAATCCCAAGCATGTGGTTGCTTGTGGAGAGTGTTCCCTAGTGTTTTATTTCCCAAGGACTGAAAATTCTGGGAGCTTCCTTGTGTGATAAGTAAACACTCTCCTGTTTGCGTTGTGTGACAGATGCCACCTAAAGTGCAAATGTTAATGCACATTTTATCTGGGTTTCTAATTAGAGCACATTACTCCGAGTAGTGATTAAAAGTCCTCTTCACTCATGCAGTCTTTGTGCACTGTCGTGAAGAGGGGAACTCTCACTGGGCTGATTGCTGGTCCTTTTCTGATTAGGAGACAGCCTCAAAAGGCAGAGCTGCTGAGTTTTTTCAAATCCCTCTGAATAGCAGGGAGCCTCGCCTCAGAGTTCTTCCTCGACAAAGGGATAAATGGTGGGTGGGATCCCTAATGATGACTATGATCTTGTGAAATAGCCTCTGATTAAAGAGTAGTTCAGTGGGTACATTATTCTCCTGGGAGGCACATTACAGGGGTGGGATTGAGGGAATTCTCTTTCATATTCGGGAGATAATTGTACTCATCAGAATACCATCCATTAGTTAAAGGCAATTTAGAATGTGCTTTTCTGATTTCAAGGGGGCAAAATGCCAAAAAAATTATCCATTGCAATTGAAAGGAAGAGGAAATACCAACTGAGAAGTCTGGCATTGGCCCCACAGACAAGCAACTCCTTGGGCTGCTGTTGTAGCGACACCCTGTGCTACACCCTGTGCTTACGAGGGGCAGACTCGCTTGGTGGCTACCCATGTGACTGCAAAGGAGGTTCTTCAGGTATTTAATATGCGTGGAAAACTTTCTGTGAAGTTGAAAAAGGAAATAGTTTGCCCTCCCATCTGCTGGTCATTTGTCTGCTTAGGCTTTAATAGAATTTAACTTTCAAGACTAAATCTAATACTGAATGGAAGAGCCTAGGAAAATCACTGGAGGAATCATGATTCCTCCACTCACTCACCAAAGAAGGGAGGGGGCTTCTGCCAAGGCGTACTGTGATTAGATTATTAGTTCACTATGACACAGCTCAAGTTCTGTAGTTATGCATGTGTGGTTGCTATTGTGATCCTAAAATTGTATCCCATCAGTGGAAGGTTCCTTTGCTCAGTTTGGATGGAAATCATGAATCAGCAAGTGCACCTCTGTTAGCTGCTCTGAGCTTTGAGCCCCAGGGGCTTTCAGGCCTTTATGTTAAGTTCAGGTCCTGAGTGCCAGTGGCCTTTAGTCCTTAGTGTCACAGCTCTCAGCAGCACCTAGACACCCCTGTTAGCTTTTTAGCAACCAAGGCTCATAGCCCCCTTTGGCAGCTTCCTGGAACTCACAACTTCTGCTGTCTCCTTGCAATTCTCCACTGGTCTTCGCCAGTCTCCACCAGATGCTATCAGTTGCTGCCACCTGGCGATGCCAGTCTCTATTGATCTTCATTGGTTGCTGCTGGTCTCTGGAACTCTTCAGGGTGAGCAGCCCCAAATTTGTACATCTTTTTATAATGTGACCTGCTCTGTGCACACTAGCCAAGAGAAAAATCATGAGTAGGTTTATAGAACCACCTGGGCAAGACTTTACTGGGACCTGTGCAACAGTACCCTGGAGGGAGCCTGGCTGGGGTGATTGCAGGAATGTGAGAGATACCTGCTCTTATGTATAACACAACTGCAGCAGCAGCCTCCACACGCACAGTTTTGTGCATTTTCATGGACCTGCTTGAGAACTTTCGCAGTAACGACAGGCAGAATCATCAGTGGTGGCTACTGGGGTCAGTCATCTGGGATTGGTTGGAGTTTTAAGACTGCTGCTGCTAGAACAGATACATCCTGGAGTGGTGGGTGCCAACACAGGCACAACTGTCATGGTGACTGTTTGATGGAACTTTGAGGCAGGCAGCTGCTTGATTGACAGCTTCTACGTCTTCATAAAAATGGTGGGACCCGAAATCATGACTGCCACTTCTTTTGAGGTGTCTTTAGCAGCACCAGCTGTGTTGGTGATAGTCCACTGGGGTTTGGGGTTTGGCACCCTGGTTCCTCTGTATTTCTGTCATGTCAACTGCAGGTTCCCAGTCTTTCTTCAGAGAGCTGGCAGCAGGGCTGTGACTCCTGTCAGGGTGGAGGTCAGCCTATAGGGTCCAGCAACATCAAGGATATTGGGAGGGCCCTGGGGCTAGTTGTCCTGGTAGTCCCCCCAAATGACACCCCCTTCTGGCTGTCAGAGGGCAAGTAGAAGGATTGGGCCTCCTTTGCTATTTCAAAACTTTCATTAACACCCACTAGTTAATTTTGTAGTGGTTGGGCAGTGACACTTAGAATTGCAAGCAATTTTCTTCATATTACCAGTCCTCTAGAAATCATTTTCCCACAGTTACCCATGGTGACATCTAGATTTGAGTTTATTCTGACTGTTGCACTCATTACTGAGGTGAGATATCTCACTTTCCCCAACTGGTGATCTTACCTATAAGGATCAACAACAGGTCACCAGATAGGGTCTGAAGAGGTCCCCCCAAAAGGAGAACAGGACCTCAACTTGTCCAGATAGGTTCTTGATTCTCACCACAGAAAAAGCATTTCAGGCTGTATCAAGGAGAGGCATGGGCAGGTTTACTAGGCAGAGTTAGAAAGTGAGAAGAAACAGGGAAGGGATTCAGCTTGAGGAGCTGAGGGGGAGGCACAGCTCAGATAGGAGGGTCAGATTGGGTCCTTAACAAAAGACTGAGACCAGCCTTGGTGGATTTTCTGGGGTTCACAAAGGTCTGGCTGACAATGATATCAGTTCTAGTTTTGCAAGATGGCCCTGGGAAAGGACCTTGCTGCCAAATCTGGTCTCTAAGAGATGATTGTTTCCCTTTGGGGCAGTCTTGGTCTGTGGAGTCCCTGCTGGAATCCAAGGTGACTAGGATGTGGGCGCTGACTGGAGACTTCTATGTGCTCATTGATAGTTGAATGTCCCTCTAGGTCTCTTGTCTTGGCACCCTGATCTTGAAGGGGAATGAGACAGGTTTTTTAAATTTGGGTGTAGTTAACATTGTGTTGTCATCTCTGAGACAGTCATCTCTACACAGAGGTGAGCAGGGACTTGACTCAAAAGTTTTAAGGTAATGAGGGGAATAGGTTCAAAATGAAGATGGAGCTTTGTTCTGCTTTTAGTTACTGCTTGGGTCCAAGTGAATAGTACTTAAAAAAAAAAAAAAGCAAGAACAGTTTTGAAGTACCTAAATGCCACAGAAGAGCACAGCGATGCTTTCGATGGGTAACAGGTTTAGGGCTCAGGAGGTTGTCGTGTGTGCCCCTGTGGTGTCTGATGTGGAGGTGTCATGTTTAGTCGTTGTTCTGAGCCAGCCCTCTCCTAGGACTTAGTAAGGGCATGTGCTGCAGTGGCATAGCTTCTGCCATCTGCATCCATTGGAAGCTGGAGGGTTTACCTTTGTGAACTGCTGCTGTGCTTGTGTCAGGTTTCTTGTATCTTCAGTTTTTGGCTGAAGGCAAAGACTAGTGGCTCTTGTGTGCCCTCTTACCTATGCCCTTCCCGCAGCCCTTCTAGATGAAAGGCACTCACTCAGATCTGCCTTGCCAGCTCTGATCGGAGGAAGCTGTCATCTGACTCACATAGGGCTTTTCCTTCTGGAACATGACTAGAATACTTGCAGAGTAAAAATCGCTGCATAGAACTGAATTGACTCTCGCTGCTGGTAAGACTGTCCGATTTAAAAGAAGAAAAACTTACATGGGACTGTTCAAAGGAAAACTTCAGACAAATTAAATTTAACAGTGTTTATTTAGTAAAAGACCGATTTAAAAATCAGGCAGTCCTCAAAAACCAGAAGAGACGCGAGGAGCTCCATTGTGCAGTGTGGCCAGGCAGCACTTGGCAAGAGAATGAAAGGGAGGTACAGGAAGAGCTTGACTGGTTACAGCTGGGCTTGGCTTTGTTCCCACATGGGCTGATTAGTTGGCCACCTGTGATTGACCGAAAATTGGCTACTGTGATTGGCTGAGATTGAGCTATATGATATGAAAGTCTACTTTCAGGTTAGGCTTTTAGTTTGCCTACTAAGTGAGGTCTGAGTTTATTAAACAGGGACTCAATGTGCTGAGGCAGCTTCAGGCCAAATTTAGTATAACTTAATAGGGACAGATTTATACTTAAAAATGATATGTTGCTTTTGAGTAGGTGTCCAATATCTTGCAGTCCTAGATGCCAAGTACTTTTTCGGGAGAGAGAAGGAAAGCCTGACTTGATATTTACGTGGGATGAGTGAGGGAGAAATGGTAAAAAATGCTTTGTGAATGCTCCAGGTGTGAGGAAAGTTGACCTCATTGGAGTTCACAATACACTAAAAACTTTCAAACTTAGGCTAGTAATAATGAGGAAAAGGGATGAAAATACACGGTTGGTGGGAATAGCAGGGTTCCTAGAAGACGAGTGTGCTCCCTCTGATACTGGGAATGAAAAACAGTGTGTTACAGCCAGAAAGGTTCTTTATAGCTTGTTGGTTTGACCTTCATTTCCCAGGGTGAGAAATTGGAACTAAATCCTCAGTTACTGGCCACATGTTTGTTGTTATTTAGAGGCAGACCCTGAATTTGGAGGTTGTTCCTGAAAACCTGTACAGGAAGACTGTAAGGCCATTCCATGTAAAATCAAGTACTTTTAATAATGGGGGTGGGTCTCTGAAGAAAGAATTAAGTAAAAGTGGTTAGAGCTGCAATTAAAATAAGTTCTAACAAAAACCTCATTTTCAGTATTTCCCTCCCACAGTGGCCAGATACATCATGCCTTCAGCATATATTTTTAATTTATTTAGTCTCTTGTATGGTTAAATGATTTCAACTGTAATAACTTCTAAATCTGTAACTCAGAAATCTGTGTTATTTAAATCTCTCTGTGGAGCTTAGTCTTGTTGCTATAAGACATATACATAAAATAGAGCTTATTACCCCCGGCATGGTGTAATAAGCACTCGGGAGACTGAGGCAGGTGGATTGCTGCCAGTTCGAGACCAGCCTGGGCTCTATAGTGAGTTTAAAGGTCAGCTTGAACTACATGGCTCCCTCTCAAAAAAACTGACAAGAACATTCAGCTGCATATTCAAGAATCTTTATATACTCCTAGCTAGATAAATAAAAGCATACCTAGAGATTTTATAGACAAACTGTGGAAAACCAAACACAGGAAATCTTAAAAGTAATGAAAAAATAACATGCCACCTTTAAGAAAAAAGATGTACAGCAGATTTTGCAATAGAAATAGTCACAGCAAGAAGAGAACTAAATCTTTAAAGTGCTGAAAGAAAATTGGTGTCAGCCAGAAATTCTGTAGTGGGTGAAAATGTATTTCCAAATAAAGGCAGCTTAACAACAACAAAAAGAGACTATTATAAAATTGTTCAGAAATTAATTAGCTAACTAAGTTAGATTCACAGTTGAGGTAACTCAAATCCAGTATGTTTGATGGAGAAAATAAATGCCGTTGGGGTAAAGAAAGAGGTTGCAGTGCTATGTCAGCTGGAGTGAACCTTCTGAAACACTGTGAGTGAACGCAGTGTAAGCGGGCAGAGGAACGGGAGGGCTAGGTTGGGGTAAGGAGCGTGCAGAGGTAAGTAAAGTGTCAGTGAGACACAGATAAAAATGACCAGGCTTCCCAAGCCTATACGTTCATGAGTGAGAGAACTAAGACCCAGAATGGTTCAAATTGCTTTCTCAAAATTACTGAACGCATTTCGGGAGTTACGAGTCCAAGTCTCCTCACTTTACAGGCCACTCTTTTATCTTTGGAAGATGCCTTTATCGTCTTTGGCTGGCAATAGAGGAAAAATTTGCTGCGTCTGGGTGTTTGGTTATGTGTCTCTGACATCACTCTACCCTTTGCTGTTGTAGGTGTGAGGGAGAAGGAGGAACACCTCGGAGTCAGGGGCCATGTCTTCCTAACCTTGAACTGCATTTGTGTCTTAAAAAAATTTCATTTAATTTCTCTGAACTTCTGGTTCACATTTATAAAATGGGGCAGGCACGGAGTTTAGCAGCCTGTAAATTCTCGATCCTTTCTAATTATATTCAGTAATTCAGCTGTCATTCTGAATTATATTGACCTTCTGAGAACTGAAAAGTGTTCTGTTCTTTACTTCCTCCTTTCTTACAAAGCCTTTCTGTACCTGTTCGCCCAAAGTAGAAGGGCGGAGGTGTGTGGGGTCGAGGGGAAGGGAAGAGGTGGGAGTTCTGAACTAGATCTGGCCCACGGTCTGTAACACACTTGGTGCCTTCCACTCTCCTGGGGACCTTGAGGACCATCGTGGTGTTGGATGCTCTGTCTTCAGTTCCTTTTCTGTTGTGGTCCAGTTTGTTTGGTGTCTCAGCATCTGTGAAGCACAGTAACACAAAGGGCGAAAGATGTGCTCTTTCGAAGTGTCACCAGCATGGAATAGAGGCCCCTGAGGCACGACAGCAGCCACGGCAGCTTTCTCTGACAAGGGAAAAAACCTGCCCTCTTCACCCTTTGGAAGTACGAGGCCTGCTCAGAAGGACGTGGCTTTCCCCTTCCCCCAAGGAAGTCGGCACTTTGGGCAAAGGAGCTGAAATAGAAAAAGTATGCCTGACCTGTTTGCTTAGCAGCGAGGGCCTTGCATTTTCCTCCATGGTATGAGAGTCCTGGAGCTGGCAAGCTGAGAGTTGCAAGCAGACGCTTTTCCTGGAGGGAAGCATCATGAATTTTAATGGGGTGCTGCCTCTGGATGAGGCCGGGAGAGGAACAAGAGCCAAGCCAGCTCGAACAAAAGGCGAGAGAGCTTACTCCATGTCCTGCTCACTGCCGAGATGAGAGTGACACTCAAATTATTTACCCCACAGTGACTTTGATGATTTAAGAGGGAGGGACTACCGAACTCCTGTGAGGGGGAAAGGACATGAATCTTCCGTGATTATTAATCCCACTGTACTGAAGGCAAAGAAGGTGGGTATATCACCACGTGACTTGGTAACAGCGGTGGTCTGCAGACAGTGCATTTCAGCAGCGCCCAGGAAATGAACCTTGGGAATCATAGTCGCCACTGTGCAGATAAAAGTGTTTCCTTCACAGACACACCAGGCAGTCTCTGACGGGGTACATATCCATGGAGTCGTGCTAGCAGCTGCAGGGCGCCCTTCCTCCCGCTCTTTGTTGCACATTCTGCTTCCGCTTTTGAGTAGGTAGGAAGCATCCTGTTTAGTCCGGGGTGGAGGAGCCTGTCCCTGTTGTCAGCCCTGTCCATGAAGCAGTTGCTTAGGGGCCTTGGTGCTGTCTTCCTAAGTATTAAAAACACAGGTGCTGAGCACTTTTTACTTAAAAAGTAAAAAAAAAAAAAAAACATAGCTCATTTAATTCGTTAAAACTGTGCCTGCTGTGCCATAGCCAGCCTTGTCTGGTTTTCAGAAGCTGGGGCTACTTTGGGGGGTTAATGCAGCTGTGAGCGTCTCTGTTCTTAGGTGAATAGGAAGGACCGTGCTTTATTTTAGAAGGGGAGCTGATATTACCACAGTAATTTCAGAACCCCGTTCTCTGAATAAGTCATGTTTTAAGTGGAGAGAGCATATTAAAAAAATACATTAAGACAGGTGTGATAGCACTGTGAGGCCGAAGCAAGAGGATCACAAGTTCGAGCTCAACCTGGGGAATGTAATGACTTAGGACCCTGTCTTAAAATCAAAATACAGAACAGGCCTGCAGATGTAAGTTAGTGTGTAGCCCCTGGATTCAAACAGATAAATAGAACCAAACAACAAATTCCAAACTTAATATATCACTTTGCTTTGTTGGTAAGATTATTTCACGCAGGAAAGTTTCAGCTGAAGACAGTTATCTGTGGGAATGCTGGATGACTTTCAGAATATCACTGAGGAAACACATGGAGTAAAGGCAGCCACAATTGCCTCCATATTAAAAGTGGATCTAAATCCTTGTCTCTGTGCTGTTCCTTCTCCAGTAGTTAGGGGGAATGAAGCGGGTATTTATTTCTGTGGTGGGAAGTGGAGACTATGGTGGATTGGGCAGAATGTATGAGGAATGGAGAGGAGGAGCAGGGCTGTCCTTCATCTAGAGTGTGGAAAGGGCTTGATTTTGTGCTTAGCTCCTGGCTTGGCTTGTCATTAAGCAGTGGAGGTGAGGGTGAGGACTTTTTGGGCTGTTGGATTGTCCCAGTTCTCATATCTGGGAAGTTTGCATATTTACTCTTAAAAAAAACGATGAGCTAATGAACTTAGTCCTGAAGTATGTGTTTCAGTGATGGATTGCATAATTGTAGACTAGATCAGGGTTACTGTAACTAAGTGGATGTGGCTGTGTCTCAACATTGAGGAAGCCTCTCCCCTGTTCTTCTAGCGTCCTCTTTCTCCCGTAGAACTCCTGGTGCTGAGGTCCACAGGAGGTCCTGTTGATCAGTGCTCTTATGCTGCAGTATCCCTTTAAATTGTTTAAGCTGCCCAAGATGAACATGCTGTGGTGGTAGAGGGTAGGTGGGCGACTTTGTGTGATAATAACGTTTGCATTCGTTAGGGATCCTGTTAGCATTTAGATCCTTAAGAATGCTGTCACACCTCCCTCTCCCCATCTGTTTCCTGCCTAAGCTCTCTAGTTCTCTGAAGGCATCTCCTGCTTACTCTGGTAGTAAAAGCTGCCCCATGAGTGGAATGCTGGGCTGCTCCCCAGCCTGGGGTCCCTGCATCTGTGCAGTTCATTCCCTTGTTTGTTTAGTGCATACTCCCTGAGTGTCCTTGATGCAGGTGCTCTGGATGCAAGAGCAGGAAAGACAGATCAGTCTCCCCATGTTGGCTGCTTTTCCCAGCCTGCTGGGCGGTTGCCAGGCCTTGCTTAACTATCTAGGCCTGCATCCTTGGTGTTTCAGCAGGCCTTACCCGCCTGTCTGGGTGCCCAGGTCCCTTTCCACAAGAGAATCCAAGGGTCACTTCCGTTCGTGATGATGGAGAAATAATGTACCAAAGCATCTTCCTGGAGAGACGCCGAGGCAGGGTATTCTGAGTCATTCAGGTGCCAAGATAGATTGGAAAATATCCAAGAAGGAAGGAGACTTTTCTTTTCAGGCTAAATAACAGCCTTCTTGTTGGGAAGGGAATAATCAGTCCCAGCTGGAGAAAAGAGACTGCGTTCCCTTTGCTTTTCCATTCAAATCTAATCTTATGGCATGAGTTTCTGACAGGACTAGCGGTCTTGCCCAGACTTGTGGCCCCAGGGAGGGGATGGTTATTTAAGACAGCTGGCTCTTCAAGGCATATAACTTGATGATAAATACTTACAGACAACTTTCCTTACTTGCTGGGCCCAGTCCCAGTTTAATTGACACCCCTGGGGACTTGCAAAAAAATAAGTAGATGTTTCTTTGAAAGAATATCATGTCTCTGGATACAGGAAAAAGATAAGGAACTCTGCGTGCATACAGTTGATCAGTATTTCCTAGCTTGTGGAATTCCTCAGGGAGGGATTCCTTGTACGCATTCCCCATGAAGCAAGTTTCCTATGCTTTTAAACTCTGCCTTATGTTATAGTGTAGCATAAATCTCACCTGATTCTGTGTTTTCTTCCATTGCTTTGTCTTGTGGAAGGAATTATTTCTGTGAATTAGTTCCGTCATCTTGCGGAGTGTTTTTTTCCTGGGCAGTTAGCTTTAGCTTTTTGATGAATAATTTTAGGTTTTAGTTCTTTTAAAAATTTTAATCCCAGAATTGATATTTTCTGCCTGGAACCTCTGTTTTCGGAACAATAGCAATGCCTAAATTTCTAGACATAAAGGTCAAGCATTTGCTTCACATTCCTTTTTCATAATTAGGGGTGGAGTCTGTGGGTAAAGAATGAATTGACTCAAATATCTTTCCTTGCGTCTGAGAACTTGGTCACTAAAAATGACTGTGATACATAAACTAAGCAAAGAGTCTGAGAAAGTAGACATTTGTTTGAAAGAATGTGAAAGTATTGAGGTTGTGCAGAATTTGTACTTTATCAAAGGTAATAATGTTAATAGTGGAATGATGATTTTTTTGAAAATAAAAACTTTAGGAATGGATCAAGGGATTATGAAATACTTAGATAGGTTTCAGAACCAATACTAAGTGAAACAAGTTGGAAAGTATGATGTTCAGTGTGACATAACTTACAAGAATTTACAAAGCCATGCTACACAATACCCTTGCTGTCTATATACTACCTTAATGTGAGTCGAAAAGTATGACGTGGAAGGAAGACACATGTCGAGTAGTTGGTAATGTTTTGCTGGGTTGCAGAGAAGGAACATTGGAAGTGGGCGTCAGAGAGACAGGGCTGGGGATTGATTACAGAAGAGATTTTAATTTTGCTTTTATGTCCATATATTAAAAGAATCGGAAGTACATATGGCAATATGACATTTGCTTATTTGAGACACTGGGAATTACTTGCACTTCTAAAAACATTTTTCTGACTTCAATGAATTATGAAGATCTGCATAAATAAGGGCAGAAATGCACTGTCAACAGCTACAGCCTATAATATAGTATTTGCGTTTTTAAAACAAGCCTTGATATACCAATTAATGTGGTGGATGAAGTGTCTCACTCTGAGTTCTCCAAAACTATTTGTCTTAACAATTTGAAAATCAGTGGTGTATATGTTGATGTAATTTTGGCTGTATTTCATGAACAGGTGCCTTCAAAGCAGGAAAATTTAATTGTGGTGTTTGCTTTAGCCAATATCGATTTCTCTTGTAAAATGTTGCCATAAATAATTCACATGGATAACGTGCCTTCTGTTTCTGAATAGCCGCTGGCATGTAACTTACTTGGAGGATTTCCATCAGCTGTAGACCCAAGACCTTCCTGTGATGGGAAGACTGCACTGGGAAATATTTTTGCCATTGGCTCTCTTGTAGGGTTTATACTAGTTGTAAAATGAAAATTCTGACCCTTTTTTCATGTGAAAATACAAATACTTACTGAAGCCAGAATGTTATATTTTCAGTAGTATAGTACTACCTGCTCAGACTATAATTTAGCAAATACAACCAGCAGATGGACTTGGGCGTGGTGGTGCATGCCTGCAATCCCTGCGAGGCTGAGCCACAAAGAACCCTAGAGTCCAGCCTGGGCAACTTAGAGACTTTGTCTCAAAATAAAAAAGGGCTATTGGTGTAGCTCACTGTGGCCCTCAATTCAAATCCAGTTTAAAAGAAAAAAAAAGCAAAAAGCAGAGAAGTTAGTCATTAGCAGTATAAATTAAGTTTATTTTCTTTCCCTTTAAGCAGAGCCTCTAAACCTCAGCCAGTTTACTCTTATTGTACACTTGCAACATCTTTACTTAAGCCCACTGTACCAGCTAGCAGTGGGCACAAGAATAGTTAAAAGGGAGGCTGAAGTGGTCTTTTGAAGTAAGAATTGAGGATTCAGAGCACAATGTCAAGGGAGGAGAAAAATAATTTTATTAAGGTGAAAGTGAGCATGATCACCCTCTTTTAAGTAGAGGTAATTTTCCTAGAAACCTTAATACCCCACTACAATAAAGCATAATGACATTATTTCTTTTGAGAGTGTCAGGGACTTTGGGATCATCCACATTAGTTGTAGAATTAACTAACCAGAGTTTTTCCTATCCCCTTATTGATTCTTTTAGTGTTAATTTCAAGGATCTTACCTATCGAGATCTGCTAGTATATGCTGAATCAACATCAGAAGAGAGACTGATCCGGTTTCTACATGCAGAGAATCAATTCCTGAAAAATGGGAGGTTCTACCTTTATTTTAAAAATACAAAGGTCCTAATATTTATTAATACATATTTATGCTTATGGTATTTCCAACCTTGCAGCAAGTAAAATCCTGTTCTGAAACCGTATGATAGTAGCTTATGTTTGTAATTTGTTTTAAGAAAGTTAGCCAATTTGTTTGAGGATAAACATTTCAGAACATATTCAGTATTCCCTGGAGTGTAAGAAGTTGGCCTAAACTTGGACTGACCTTACAACATTACTTAGAAGTTGATCCTTAAAAAAATATCTGAGATATAAGATTACATACTTGTCATTCATCTACTTCATAAAAGACCTAGAAAAATGGTCCAGTTATTTGTGTCTTAGACAAGTATAAAAACTTCTGACTTATCTCTGTAAAGTCTCTTAATGTTTTTCGTAGATTGTAAATCAGCTTAATTAAATAATTCTTTAGGGAGACAGATGTGGTCAAGTACAAAGAACATGACCCAAGTCTTGTCAGTTCAAATCTCAGCACCTCCCGCTGGCTCTGGGACTTTGGACAAGTTGCTTAACCTTTTTGAGCTTCTCTAATCCTTTTTATAAAATGGGCATGGTAGTATGTCCTTCACAGGGTTGCCTTGGGGGTTCAATAAAATGTCGGTGTAAATGAGGTCCATTTTGTAAAGTGTGCAGTTCATATTCCTTGTTCCTTTCCCCTTTCTGTTGGAAATAGAAAATTAATAGAACGTTGCCTCCTTGTGCTTTTGTCAGTTGCCTTTTCTGTAACATGATTTCCTTTTCTGCTATTTGGAAATGACTGAGTCCTAGAGAGGTGCATGGTGGTTGCCTGACCTGAATTCTAAATTTGTTCCACCCTGCTCCCCGACTAGAAAGCCCCAGAGTAAGGCTGAAAGCCTTTTCCTGTAGAAAAGACTGAGTGACCCTGAGGGGTGGTGGTCAGAGCAGTGGTTTAGAAATTTCCTCCTTTATAAAGAGCGATCATCAATCAATTCTCCCATATTTAAAGAGCTCTGAAATTTTAAGATTTTTCCATCCTGTTAATAGAGCTGTTTCCTGAAAGCACATCTTTGGTCTCAAAAGTCTGTGATTAGTCCAAATTGGGTGGGGGTAGGGGGGATATGCAGTGAGAAAACAAAGATCCAGGTCTAGTGTTTTGCAGTGGAAGCAAACTGAATGTGAGGAGTTGTCAGTAGATGCCAGCGAGAAGCCTTTTACTGTAAGTGCTGTCATCTTTTTAGTTTTAGTTCTGTTTCCATGGCAACCACAGGGTCAGTGAGTGGCAGGCTGAATGGATTTGCAGGAAGCTGAAAAGCATTGCTATTCTAAGGTGCTTTCTTCTAGCTGTAGAAAAGAGGTCCCTCTCTTACTGTAAACCAGCCAGCATTTACTGGGAACAAAAGCAGGCTGTTTATGCAAATGGTATTCTGAGTTGAGGGTAGAGCAGTGGGGAGAATCTCAGCCCCTGCTTACTGGCCTGTGAGTTTGTTTTTTCTGGTGGTGGTCCTGGCATTTTTGGAAGAACCAAATGGCTTACCTTATTTCAGATACATTCCCTGTGCTTTTTTTTTTTAAATGTGCTGAAGATCAAACTCATGGCCTTATGAATCCTAGGTAACCAACCATTGGACCACTGAGCTACACCCCCTTAAGTTAAGTCATCTCAAGCAGAATTTTTATTCTGGAGATAGAACTGATTTTTCAAAAAGGGGAGGAGGGGTGTGAAGTGTCAGGGATAATGTTAGTGACGATGAAGTTGAACTGCTGATTTTCCAGCTTTTAGTGTTTGGACGGACGGTCTATTGAGAAGACAGTCTATTGCCAGCAGTGAGAGCAAAGATAATGGCTCAGGCAGCTCTTAGCTTTGTGCTTCATTAGGTGTTAAAGTTGGCTGCTTTTGTGTTTTCTGGTTGTGTGTCTGTGTGTATACTGTACATGATAGAGAGGTGAGGTGGTAGAATAGGACTGGGGGAGGTGGTTCAAACTTAAATACAACTATTTTGTGACTTAATGTTTTAGAAAAAGATCAAGGATAGTAACGTTTAGTTCCACTAAAAGCCTATGTAATAATTTTAGTTTCAGATAGGAGCCATTTATTGAATTTCCTTTCTGCGCTCATTCAAAGTTTTTTGAAAAGTAAGCTAGGAGTATTTTTGTAACAAGCCTTTGGTAGAGATGTTTTAGCTGAACTCTGAATATAAAAATGCATGAAAATTTTTGATATATTTTATACTCCTGATAACTGCCATCCTATTACAATATTTCTTCTATAAAATACCTTTTTTGCACAAGATGGGCATTTCAAGGTGCTAGATATTCCCCTGTATCCTGTTTAGATGTTAATGCCAATTTAAACTAGACTGTCACTAAGACCAAGGTGTTTTCTTTTACATTTTTACCATGCCTTGGAACATTCCAATAAAATAGGCTTGTGAAATATCCTTAAGAGATTCTCTCTGAGAGATAGACTCCAGGCTCTGGTGTACAGTGAGGAGAGAATTGCAAGTGTACGTGCAGTGGTAGAAGCAGCGGCAGCTGCATTTATTGCAGATAATGGGAAGGTGTGTCCCGGCACGTCTCTGCCCACAGACACAAAGAGGTGGTAGGAGCTTAGAGGTGGTGCTGGGACTACAGGGGAATAGGAGGAATGAACATAAATCAGGTGCCTCTCACTGGGCATCTGGAAAAGATTGACAGAAATGATCGACAGGGTGCCGAGGCATCTCAAGGGCACCTTAATGCCCACGTCTGTCTCTCCTAGGATTCACTCTGCTGTCATCACATACATGAGACGCTGTCCTTGTGTATGAATGTTTCATGATGTCCGAGTGGGGAAAAGGTTCCCAAGGGCAGACCAGAGATCTAACAGGCATGTGCTCTGGAGCTTGAGAGGTTTTGTGGGTCTTTGATGTTTTTATTTCTGCTTCTCTTAGGACAGTGGAAGGCAGACAGGCTGTGGGGTGTTGCCCAAGTTCAGATGGGTGCAGCAGCAGCGGTCTCCCTCCCCAATTTGCTACCCGCACTGGCCGTACACAGCATTGCTTTGGCTCCTGTACCAAATGGTCATGTATATGAGAGAGAGCTGCTTTTTCTCAGTTCACCCTGAAATGATGAAAGATCTAATTCTTGACAGAGATTCTGTGATGTAAAATTAGTTTTGAGGGAGTTATTTTAAGGTGTGTAGGGTAAAAATTTGACCAAATATTTGGTGAATGCCTTCTTGCAAGAGCTGTGGGATTTGGTTTGTTTTCTCAACTTTACATTGGGATAGGAAATAAGAACCATAAACCTGGGACCTGGGACTCTTGTGAGTGCTGATGGGTTGGTAGGAATTGGCAGGAAGGGTATGAGATGGCACCTCCTAGAGGAGGCAGGACTCATCCTTCCTGTCGTGATTCACCCAGCAGACATGTACTGCGGAAACCTTGTGGGCTAGGTGCTGCATAAGGTGCTGGGAATACAATGCTGAGCAGGACAGTGATCCTGCATGTATGAAGCTCACAGACCAGCAAGAGACCCAGATGCAAAACCAGGCTGTTACCTCAATGAAAACATCTATACTAAGTGACCCTGCTGGGGCGCCATTAAAGATCCTACTGCTTTGTAATAGTGCCACCTTGGCAACCAAACCTTTAGCACATGGGCTTTTGCCCTCTTAAAATTCAAGATCCAAACTATAGCAGTCATAAGTGGAGCCCAATATAACCTCCTCTGGCTCGGAGTATAACTGTCCAGTGACGATTACACCTCTGTGTCTGCTGCCTTTTTTTTTTTTTTTTGAGAAAAGGGCACATTGTACTCCTAATACATGTATAATGTTGTGTCAGACCTCAAACCTGTCACGTAAATTTGTATATCCTTTCACAGAGACCAAATAAAAAAAAAGTGGCATAGCTAGCTATTAAGAACTACTACTGAAATTATGGCTGGCACCTATTCACCCTGACCTAATTCATCTGCCTACTGCTGGGTAGAAAAATTACTGTTGCAAGAGGCCCCCAATCATTTCAAAAGCGTAGATGAGCTCCTATAGGTATGTTATTTCTCAGCTGGATGTTTGCCCATTAGATCCTGCTGATCGCTTTAATTCTGCACCTTGGCAGAAATGTTACTTTCCCCTTGCTTGTGTAGCTTTCTGTCACAGCCCCAATAATGTGCCTTATTCCCAGAGCTTCTGGAAGAATCAATTCTTCATTGCTTTAAATAAAAAAATTTAGAAGCAAACCAAGGTCCTATAAATTGGACATTTTCCCTCGTCCTTGTTAAGAATGAGTTTTATTCATGGTATGGATTTTTTCTGAGAACAGATTAGTAACTTGGCCAGTATCTCAGTGTTAAATGCACACTTAAATTAATGATGAAAGGAACAAATATCAGAGCTAAGAAAGATAGAATATGTTGAAAACATAAATGATAGAATTGAGTGTGCAAATACATGAAATATTTTAAAGGTACTAAATATTGTAGGAGGTGCTGTTTTCATCAAGGTAATTTGTCTTTGTGCTCTCTTAATCCTGTGGTAGTCTAGGTATTTTATTATACATTCACCCTACTGTAGCATTCCAAAATGTAATTATTAGTTTTCTTACCCATCTCCACCACTAGGTTGCATACTTTTCTTATGTTTATACCTGACATACAGTAGTAGATGCTTGATTAATATTAGAATGAAAATGCAGTAGTAAGTTAACATGGTTCACATAGGTAAAAGAAAATTATTTTAGTTTTATCACACAGGGTATTTTATCAGATGTTCCACTTTGAAAGGCATCACTTGAGTTTGGGGCACCACCAGAAACAGTTACAAGATACAGTCCCACCTCCTTGTGAAATTTAAGCATTGGCAGATAGTGGCTGCACTAAAAAGTGTAGTATTAACTAAATATGATTTTAGCATGAAAATAAAATGATATGCTTATGGAAAATGATAATTCTACATCATCTAAAATATTTTTCTGCGTATAGCTTATATAGGGAGATAAACCAATGCTTTTCTTTGACATGACATTTGTCTTATCTATTTTATGATTCTAAGCAGGTTATTAGTAAACTCTGTTCTTTAATGAGTGCATATAAACATGTGTATACTACATAAGTCACATTTCTGTGGAGGATGTCTGGGAGTTACAGATATCTCAGCTGGGCATGGTGGCACATACTTGTAATCTCTTGGAGACTGAGGCAGGAGGATGCTGAGTTTGAGCCCAGTCTGGCCAACTTAGCAAGTGTTGGTCTAGAATCCGTTTCTGTCCAGGGTGAACAGGTCCCAAGAACGAAGTACCCGCGGATGAATAGAAAAGTAAGAGGAAAAAGAAATACAAGAGAAACGCAGTTGTGGGATCAGGGGACTTACAGCCTCTTGGACTACAGCCTCGAATACCATTTTCAGTAACCTTTTATTGAGAAAAAACAAAGGAGGCAGCTGGGTAAATGGGAGGACATCAACCATTTAGCAAGGACAGTACAACTCAATTACCATAGGCCTGAGACTTGCCTAGTTAGCCATCGTGTCACCATTCCTTGCGGCATATCACAGCAGAGCATTTAGTGTTGACCCCGGGCTTATAGTGCTTTTGCTAGACTTCCTCCAGAGCCCAACAGTCATGGCTTGGTCAGGCCTGAAACAATACACTGAAAGAGTAACTAAATAATGTCCTTCTGCACAGCAAGACCCTGCCTCAAAATAAAAAGGGGATGTAGCTAGTTTGGGATGTCAAAGCTTTGTGTTTAATACCTAGTGCTGCAGTGAAACAAGATAAAGTAATATAATCTCAGTTTGTTGACTATTATTTTCTACAAGTAAAGGCTATCAGTGACACATTTACAAGTTGTTAAGTGTTATTTTGGGGGAAAATACCTAATTTATAAAACGTATCTTGTTTATACTTAAAGGGAAGAATTACCTATTAAGGTAAATTAAAGTTGAGGACATGAGTTAACGAAGTAACACCAACAGCTTTCGCACGTTTTCATACTTAACCCTTGTAGATTAACTAGAATGGGTTTATTTGGTCCAAGACTGTGCATGCCTACATGAGCGTGCATGTGCACGCATGCATGTGTGAGCATGTGTGTGTGTGTGGTGGCAGTAGGCTCAGCAGTTGTGTTTTTTTACTCCTAGAAAAAGCTTGTGGTCAGCTAATGCTTCAGGCTGGTGCCTGTAGTTTAGATACACAAGTGACTTACCCAGTAATGGCGGACCTTGTAGAACTTTCAATGATAACAAACAGCCCAATAGGCCACGCACGCCATAGGTTCCCCGCCACAATGAAAGCAGAACTCAGGTGTGCTTGTTGGGTGTTGGTTTAGATTCACCTTCAGCATGCTCATCACCTGTATCCCTGTTTGTAGCGTATTTTATACGCTACACTGATTAGAATTTTACTGTTTTTATAATTAAGTAACATTCCATTGTGTACAAGGATATATATCCCATTTTCTTCATTGCCCCTGTTGCACTTCCTTTGCATACATACCCAGAAGTAGGCTTGCCTTAGTTCCCTTTCAGTTTTAAGGAACTCCCACACTGAACTCCATAGTGGCTGTACTAGCTTATAGTCCCATTAAGAGCGTGGAAAAATTCCCTTTTCTCTGCATGTTCACTAGCATTTATGTTTTTGTTCTTTTTGGTGATAGCCTTTCAGACTGGAATGAGATGATACCTCGCTTGCATTGTGATGTTGAACATTTTTTCCCATGTATTTTTTGGTCATTTGTATTTCTTTTGAGAAATGTCTATTCAGATCATTTGTCCACTTCTACATGGGATTGTTTGGTTTCTTGAGGTTTTTGAGTTGCTGCAGTGTAGTCTTCACACAGATCTACTAACATACAGGTCCTACAGTTCCGGCATCCAGTGTTTCCCACGGAGAGTAAAGCTGCCAGGGTCTCCCCGTGCCTTCTGATCTCTGCGCCTTCCATGACTTTTCCTGTCTCACTGCGTCCCAGGAACCTTCCCCATGCTGTTCGCTGTGAACATTACAGGCCTAATCTCTGCACAGGGTTTTGGCGTGGGGTGCTTGTCACACAGGTGCTCCACCAGCCTTGCTCGCTCACCGTCTTAGCTATTTTGTGCAGAAGTCACCTCCGCCGTGACGCCTTCTCTGAGCACCCTGTCAAGAACTTCAGAAGCCATGCCCTTCCACGCTTGACCTGTCCCCAAACGCTGTCTGCCTTCTGACTCTGCGTACATTCATCTCTGCATTTTGTTTGTTGTTTCTCCCCATAGTTGCTCAATTTTTCTTTTTTTTTTTTAATGATTCCTCTGGCACCTAGAATAGAATAGTACTTGGAAATTAAGTGCTAAATAAAAATGTTTTGAATGAATAGTGGTGGAAAGGGGTTCATATTTCAGGAAATACGCCACTGTCCTGACTATACATTTCTGATATGACTGGGATGTGTGTTTTGTGTTTCAGCTGTACCGTTTATTCACTTGATGGCTATCTTTTGTTAATGGCACTGCAGTGAGGATTGTACCCCAGGTATTTCAGCGGTGCTCAGGTTAACGCACAGAGGGGAGGGGAGCAGCTCAGGGGTGGAGTGAACTAGACCCCCAGCTCCTTTTTGTTGTTGTTTTCAGATAGGGTCTCACTGAGTCACAGAGGTGCCCAAGTGGGCCTCAGGCTTGTGACCCTCCTGCCTCAGCCTCCTAGAAGCTGTCACTTCTTGAGAGTACTGGTGACTTACTTGAGCCATGTCTGACCTAAGTAAAAGTCATGTGATTTGGTTGACTACTTTGCCAAATATATATTCAGTGACTAGAGCCTGAATCAAGGTGGCCAGCAGACATAAACAACAAATCTAAATTTAGGTTAACAGGTGAAATCACTAAAAGAGGATTAGGAAGCACCGTGTAGAACTGGTGTGGAAAATAAGGCACAGCTTTGATGTGTTCTGTTCCCGAGACTGTTAGATGCTTTTATGGTACGTAATAAACGTTGTCATTCTAGTCAAATGCCAACTAATTTACTACCAGATGAAATCTTTTTTTGTAATGAAATCAATTAAAAATTAATTTGTTTTTTCAGGCGCTGGAATGTATTTTAGAAAATTCATTTTTTTGGTTCTAATTTGATTACAAAAGCAAATAAAATTTTTATTTCTCAAAGAGTTGAGTTAAACTTCAGTAGATACTTGTTTTACTTGGCCAAGGAAATAAAACTGAATTCAAACCATTTGTTGAATAAATGTATATAAAAAACAACATAGTGGGAAATGTGAGATAGACCTAAGTGACTATAAAATAAGTACAATGAATGAGAACCAGAAGTAGGAAATGAACCACAGGGTTCGTGAGGAGGGAGAGCAGCGGTGCTCAGGTTAACACATAGAGGGGAGGGGGCAGCTCAGGTGTCGAGTGTTGGCCTAACCTGGGCAGGGGCCTGCACTGCCAACACAAGATAAGAAAAGATGAGAGCAGAGATGTCAGAAGCAGAAGACTCGCGTCAAACTCCCTGTGTGAGGTAAGTTTCCCCTCTGAGATGTGTTTTCCCATTGTGAGTGAGGAGAGCGGTAAGAGTGTGGCTGGCACTGCTGTGGCAGGGATTCGGGAGAGTATCTCACTATAGAGAATGTGGAGAGGTAACTCAGGAAGTCCTGACCGTAAGGGGCAGTGATAGCAGCGTGGGTCACGGTCACAGCTGTGCACCGCTTGCCCCACGGTCTGTTACTCATTTCTAGTAGGAGCAACTCGGTGCAGCCTCATTCAGGAAATGGGTATTAAGCATTCACGAAAGCAGGAACTTCCCTAGGCCCAGGGGATGATGAGCAGGAAGCGTCCATGGTCGAGGCACTAAAAGGTGGTCAGTGAGGGCTGGGGACAGCAGGAGGACAGGAGGAGCCAGCAGCGGTGTGGTGATAGCCCGGGCATCATCACCATGAATGGACAGCGAGTGCAGTGCACCCACGGCCAGGGACTGACCCATGCTACCAGATGGGTGAGCTGTGCAGGCATGCTGAGAGAAGCCAGTCTCAAAACGCCACCTACTGTGTGATTGGGCGTCCGTGAAATACCTAGAAGAGGCAAATCCTTAGAGACAGAAAGTGCATCACCAGCGCTGGGGGCTGAAGAAAGGCTGGCCTGGGCCGTGACTGCTGTTGGTGTGGGGTTCCTTTCGGGGGTGATGGAAACACTCTGAAGTGGACTGTGGGGATAGCTGAACAACTCAGAATATATTAAAAACCATTGAATTGAATACCATAGATGGGTAAATTGTATGGTATGTACACCCTAGTTTTGAAAAGCTATTTAAAAAAAAAAAAACCCAACTGGTACCATGCAGGTAGGAATCCAGAGTAGCCTGACTGTGGCTGAGGGTGAGCAGAAAAACCTGGCCAGGAGGAGGTCAGAGGGTCAGGTGCAGCCCTGAGGGAGCCTTGTCCTGTCAGTGCGGAGGCGCTGAGGTCCTAGGCGGTGCAGGCCTGCAGGGCTGTGAGAGACTGAGTACCAACAGGCGGGACTCGGGGGCAGGGTGGGGCTGAGGAGTCAAGGCAAGAAGTAACGTGTGTGTGAACCAAGGGGACTGAGCAGGAACACCTGAACTGTGTAGGACCCGACAGGAGGGGATGGGGAGGAGAGAGGAAAGGGTGACTCTCAGGATGAAAAGATTCTGCTTGAAAGCGCCACACACTGTGGCCGGAGCTATTGAAGCCAGGTCCTGCTTGACGAGAAGTGGGAGAAATCAGTGCACGCTGGTGCCAGTTAATGTGTGTATTTTGGCTTTGCACGCAAAAATGCAAAGGTGTGTTGCTGGAGCGGTTTCATTACTATGACCTGTGCTGTCTACATTGTATCTAGTTCACTGTCTTCTCTCTGGAGTGTTGCTTTCTAACTCTGCAGTGAATTTTTTCCCCCCAATAAAAAGCTAATAATCATCAGGAAGATATAAAGGATCCTGAGACTGCTCAGGCCTTCTAGGAAGGGCAGCAATATTTAAAAATTTTATTACTGGAAATGAAGTACTTGAAAAGACGTTTGTTTAATCATCACAGCCCATTGAAAACAGGTGAAGCTTGTCTCTGGCCAGAGTCCTGAAGGTGGTTCTGCTTGTTGGCGCAGGGACGGATGGGTGAACCTGTGCCCTGGGACGGGCGCAGTTCTGTGCTCTCTGAAACTGCTGTGGTGCGGATGGAGACAGCGTTCCGAGAGTTGAACATGTATCAACACTGCTCATTGAGGGGCAGGGCCTGGAGAGAGCCCTGCAGCATATCTAGGTCATTAGCTTCATGGCAAAACCTGTTTTATCCTGGGGCGGATATTGGTTGTGACAGGGCTGAGCACAAACACATCAGCTGTGTTAAACAGCGGGCATCGATCATGCTGAGCAGAGTTCAGATATGGATCCTCATAGCAGTCCAGGACAGCAACCAGAGGGACAGAGAAGTCAGGTCCAAGGTCACACACAAAAGTACAGCAAAAGGGGAGCAGAGGCCTCCTTCCATCCTGGCTTCTCCAACATCCATAAGGAAACCTGGGAAAAAATCATTGGCCCTTGCATGTTTGTCTTGATGTGTTAGACAGGAATCGCTGTGTGCTGAGACTCCATCCTGCTGTTCTGAGATCAAGGAGTAGTGTGTGGCTGTGCTTCGGTAGGCAGAGTGCTGGGTATGCAGCGGCTGGGAGGTGGCATTCTGCCTCCCCTCACTGTCAGGATGGAAAACATATTTCATTTTGCCAACTCTTTATTTCACTTCTTAGTGTTTCTGATGTTTGGCATGTGAATTTTTTTTTCCAGGTTACCTGTCTGCAAGACTTTTTTGGGGATGATGATGTTTTTATTGCATGTGGACCTGAAAAATTCCGTTACGCCCAAGATGACTTTGTCCTGGATCACAGTGGTAAGGCCATTCGCTGACTACCTTCATAACACTTAGATGGCCGTGACATTCTGGGAGGCTCAGGCAGGAAGACTGCAATTTTTAGCCCAGCTTGGAAATTTAGTAACTTATGAGACTATCAAAATAAAAAGAGCTGGGGATGTAGCTTGGTTGGAAGGCTCTGGCTCAACCCTCAGTACCACTTTTTAAAAAAAAATGATGGAGAGGTAGGTCAGTGGTAGAGTGCCTGGGTTTGTTTTTTTGGCACCCTACGCAGTCCAAAGCCATAAAGGCGTATATAACAACTAAATGGTTATTGGTGAGGATCTGAGATTTCTTTTTTTATCTGATTGTTTTGTTTGCAACTTCTGAAATAAAACCAATCACATGCATGGTTTACATATTTTTTGGGGGAAACTATTTTGTGAGTGGAATGGAAAAAATCCTTTTTTCTTAATTCTGGCCAATATATATAGACTTTTCAACTATTTAGCCATGATCTTGAGTGATTTCAGATGTTACTGATTCTATGCATATGACTTCCCCTATTGCCTTTTTTACCTTAAACCTAGTATAGAAGTAGTATCTGTTTTAGCTGATAATAAAGTCAGCTTCATCTTTGAGGTAAAATCATTCAAACATAACATTTCACAGAGGGAGCAATCTTAGAGATATACTCTCACTCATATTTGAGGAATGTTGGCTATTAAAAAAATTAGATGTGTGGTAGAAGACTTAAATGATAATGGTGGTCATGAGTCTAGAATTAGAGAAATACATTGCCAAGTAAAGAGTGACAGCAATGCTTTTTAAAATTTGATTTTTGTTTTGTTTTTTTTTTTGAGGGTCTTGCCTTACATAGTTCAGGCTGACCTTGAACTCATTATGTAGCCCAGGCTGACCTCAAATTTGTGGTGATCCTTCTGCCTCAGCCTCTCAAGTGCTGGGATTACAGGCATGTGGCACCACATCATAACTTTTTAAAATTTAAGATCATTCATTGGGACTTCCGGGAAGATGGCGACCGGGTAGGCAGCAGAGAGAGAACCTCCCAGAGGATTACCACCCAAACAATGAAATATAACAATATGAAGACAGAAATAAGGACTTCCGGGAAGAAGACGACCAGCCGAGAGAGCGAGTGTGGAGGGAAGAACGGCTTCAGCTCCTGAACCCGACAGAGAACGCGCTACTGGGA
>PVLD010014916.1:0-50598 GCA_004027595.1 Dinomys branickii
GAGGCCACAGCCTCGAGGCAGGCATAGAGCTGGGTGTGGTAGGATGTGTACTGGCTGCTCTGGCTCCACCTTGCCTCCTGGTGCTGATTAGGAAGGTTGCTGCAGAGTGGGGACTCCTGGCTGTTGCAACCTCTCATCCTCACACTGGATTTGACCACAGTTCCCAACCACCATTGCCTCTTTTCCTGGCTGTGCCCTCCCCGCTCCAGACCTGGACCAGCTCCTGGAACTCCGCTCTCCCCTGGCCGAGTCAGGAGGCCTCCATGAGCATGGGTCTCTGAAGCCGAAGCTGCAACTGCTGGAACGAGGGCTTGGGCCAAGAGTGTGTTTGAAGCAGTGGCTTCCTCTTTCTCCGTCTCTTCTCCCTCCAACTGTGCCCTCCGATCCTTTCCTCCAGGAGAGGTTTTGCTTGGTCTTTCCTAGGGCTTCAGTTCCCATTTCAGATCCTTCTTGGGTTCAGGGTACACACCTCTCTGCATTCTGTCTTCATATTGCTATATTCCATTGTCTGGGTGGTAATCCTCTGGGAGGTTCTCTCTCTGCTGCCTACCTGGTCGCCATCTTCCCAGAAGTCCTGAATGTGTTGAAAAAAAAAAAAGAACTGAGAGTTTTGAACTTCTCAGAATTCTTTTCCAAAATTGAAAGGAAACTAAGGCCGTTCCTAGACAAAATTTAGAGAATTTGTTGCCAGTAGCTGTGCTTTGCAGAAGAAGTGTTAAAAGAAGTTATTCATAGAAAAGTAGAATAACATCTCAAAAACTTCAATCTATATACAGAAAGGAAGGACAATGGAAAATCAATAAACAAGAAAATATATAAAAATTTCTCGTTCTTTTTTTTGGTACTGGGAATCGAACTCAGGACCTTGTACTTGCCAGGTAGCACTGTGCTGCTGAGCTATATCCCCAGCCCCATTTTCCATTCTTAATGATCTATCAGATAACAGTTTTTTCAAAATAGTAAACAGGAATAATATATGTGAGGATCTGTAGTCATTTGTCCATGTTACACACGGTTTATATAAATAAAGTGAGCAACAACAATAACACAAGGAACGGGATGGAGGGATTAAGATCACTGCATTATTTGAAAATCAGTTCAGCTCAGTTGTAAATGTATATTGTAATCTCTATGGCAACCACTAAAAATTTCTTTAGGAATACAACTGACATGCTAAAAAAGAGAGAAATGAGACCATACAATTCTCATATTAAAACTACCAAAGCCCCAGTAAGTCTGGAAGATGGGACCTTTCCCCAGTGGGCCTGGGGGGCAGATGGCAGAGCTAAGAAGGATATTCTCATGTGTTAAGGGCTCGTGAAGTTGCCTTGATAGCTTCTGGACTAGCTTAGGGGTTGTCACACTTTCTTCTTTCTGATTTTTCCTTTTAGAATATAAATGTTTATTCTGGGCCTGTCCCAGTATTGTATTTTTATAGAGATATAATATTTGCACATAATGCACAGGGTGCATTATGTTAGTTCAATACCTATATACAATGTATAATAATCAAATTGGGATAATAAATACTCCCATCTCTTTAACCATTAATTGTTTCGTGTTAGGAATTTCATAGTCTTTTTTCCTAGTCATTTTGAAATATACTATACCTCATTTTAATCAGTAGTTATCCTACTATGCTAAAGAAAAATAAGAAGTAACTTCTTCTATATTTTGGTGCCCTTTACTGAACTTTCTGTCCCTCGTAATTCCCAGTATCCAGTGATGGCAACTTCATTGTGTTCCTTTACAACGCTGACTTACTTGTTTCTGTGCAGAAGTGGGAACACACGATGTTTGTCTGTGTCTGACTTATTTCACTTAACTGAGAGACTTCTGGTTCCATCCATGTTGCTGTAATTGACAAAATTCCATACTTTTAATGGAAGAATCGATCATATATGCATGCCACATTTTCATTAATCCACGGAAAGGCATCTGTGTTGATTACAAATTTTGACTCTTGGGAATGGTGCTGCAGTAAACATGGCAGTATATTTTTGATAGAATGATTTCATGCTTACATATGTATCTAGTAGAGTTGCAGAATTGTAAGGTAGTGTTTTTTCCCTTTTGAGGAAATGTCAGGTTTTTATGATGCCTGTAGTAATTAAAGTATATAGGAGTTCCTGTTTTCTCCCGATCTCATCCACATTTTTTTCTGTCTGATCATAGCCATTGTAACCGGTATGGGGATGATATATCGCTATAGTCTTGATTTGAAATTCACTGATGATTAGCAAAACTGAACATGTTTTCATAAGCGTATTGACCATTGTATGTTTTTTATTGAGAAGTGCCTATTTTGTTCTGCTGATTTTTAAATTGGGTTTTTGGAGGGATCTCTCTGAGTTTCTTATGCATTCTTGATATCAATCCCACTTTTGAATGAATAATTTGAAAATATTTTCTCCTATTCTGTATTCTGCCTCTTAATTTTATTGATTATTTACTTTGCAGGGCTAAGGCTTCTTAGACTGATATAACTGATTTTGTCCTTTTTAATTTTTGAAGACTGTACTCTTTGAGTCTCTAAAGGCTTTTGCCTGTACTACTGTCTTCAAGTGCTTCCCCTAGGTTTTCTTGCAGTAGCTTCATAGTTCCAAGTTTAATGCTTAGGTCTCTGATTCATGTTTTGTTTATTGTGTCTCTGCATGCGTGGGTGCATGTAGTGAGAGAAATGAACCTGGTTTTATATATGAGTGCTCCCAACACCATTTATTGAAGAAGCTATCTTTTTTCCATCGTGTGTTTTGACTCCTTTATAAAATATTAGCTATATAAATGTAGATTAATTTCTGGGTTTTATGCAAACAAGGATAGTTGTACTTCCTTCTTTCCGGTCTTGATGCTTTCTATTCCTCTCTGCTGCCTAATTGCTCTTGCCAAGACTTCCAGTACTGTGCAGATTATGACTAGTAAAATGGTAAATCTTGTCTTGCTCCAGTCTTTGAGAATATGCTTTTACCAACTCCCTGTTCAGTATGAAATTGGCTGTAGTTTTTTCAGATAGTCTTTAGTATATTTCAGTATGTTCCTTTCATGCTTATTTACTGAGAGTTTTAATATGAAGAATGTTGCCTTATTGAATGAATTTTCTGCATCTGTTGAAGTATCCTTACACATTTTTCCCTTTCTGTTGATGTGTTGTATGGCATTAATTGATTTGTACATGTTGAACCCTTGCTAGCATGGTTGATAAAAACTAATTTTGTTTTGTTTATAGTTTTTAGTTTTGATATTGTTTATTTATGCTCTGAACTTTATGATTTACTTCCCTCTATTAATTTTGTGTTTGGTTTGCTCTTTTCTGGGGTTTTGAGGTGCATCACTAAAGTATTTAACACCTTTCCAACCTTCTTTTTTATTTTTAAGATGGGGTCTTATGTAACCCAAGCTGGCCTCTAATTCACAATGATCCTCCTGCCTCAGTCTCCCTAGTGCTGGAATTGCAGACATGAGCCACTATGACCAGGTGAAATCTTTCTTCTTTTTGCTATGAACTTCCCATTTTGCTATATCCCAGAGATTATCCTGTGTTGTGTTGTCATTTTTATTAACACACACACACACACACACACACATATATATATATATATATATATATATATATATATTGAGGGGGCAGGGGTACTGGGAATCAAACTCAGGACCTTGTGCTTTCCAAGCAGGCACTGTGCCACTGAGCTATATCCCTAGCCCTAACTTACGCTTTTTGGTTTTCTTTTTTAATTTTTCCAGTTATCCATTATTCATTAAGAAAATACTAGTCTATTTTCATGTGTTTGTATATTTTCCATTCTGTGTAAATCCATTGATTTGTAGTTTTATTTTATTGTGGCTCAAAAGGAAACAGATATGAGCTCAATGTTTTAAATTTTTTTGAGACCTGATTTGTGACATAACATATGGCCAATCATGGAAAATGTTCCATGTACAATGAAGAAAATGTGTACTCTGATGTGGCTAAATGAAATATGCTGTAAATGTCTGTTAGGATTATTTTCTCTAGGGTATGGTAGGACTTACATGTTTCTTTGTTGATTTTCTGTCCAACAGAGAGTTATGGCAGTGAAAAACTTTGTTTTCATTCACAGGGCTATACTTGAGGAGGAATATTTCCTCAGAATAAATTTCATCTTGATTTTCACTCATATTTGATTCATAAATAGTTAGATTATATGTTGCACTTAGATTTTAGAGTTGATGCTGCAATAAGTTAAAATAGTTTGGGTTTGAGGGGTGGAATAAATATATGTATAGAATAAATATATTTTTTACATGCATGAAGTATATAATATAATTCAGAGGTAGAATGCTACATAATGGATGTTTATATACAGCCAAAATTTATATCGTAAAATCCTAATCTTCAGTTAGAGTCTGAGACCTTTTGGAGGCACTCAAGTTGTGTGGCAGGAGCATCCTGTCTGGGGTTCTGAAGCACCCCAGAGAGCTCTCTGCCCACCTTCACCACATAGAGACTCATTAAGCAGAGGAGCATCTACAGTCCAGAAAGTGGCACTTGCCAGAGCCCCACCCTGAGGCACTCTGATCTCAGCATCTGAAACTGCAGAGAGGAATTTCTGTTGTTTATAAGTCACTCTGTTTATGGTACTTTTTCATAGCAGACTAAGATATCATGTTAACATTAATTTTAAAAATGTAAGAAAAGCCATGTTAATTTCAGATGGAGAGGATGTCAGCAAATACAGCTGTGAAGGGAATGGTAAGGGTTTGATATTCCAGGAAGCCATAAGAACTGTAAGGCATGTGCACCTAACAGGAGGATCCAAAAATAGTAGTAAATAACTGGTACAATTACACGGAGAGATAGATACATTTACTGTTATACTTGAAGATATAAACATCTATGTGTAAAAAATGGATAGATTCAGAGTACAGACAGACATTGAGGGCATAATTAAATTCAACTGCACCAATAATCAACTCATTCTAATTTATAGTTATAGATTATTTCATCCAGTAACAGATTACACATTTAAGCCAATCTGTCATCAAGACAGATTCCATTCTGCAAAACGCACCTTAACTAAAATGTTCCTCAGTAAATGAGTGGAGAAATAAATGTGATGCATCCGGGCCAAGGAATATGATTCAGCATTAAAAGAAAATGGGCCATCAAAACATGCAAAGACGTGGAGGAGTCCTGAGTGTCTATTAGTAAGTCAAAAAAGCCAGTGTGAAAGGGTCACGCATTTTGTTATTTCACCTGTGTAGCAAGTGAGCGAAAGGCAGCACTGTGGCAACAGTGTAAGCGTTAGTGGTTGTGAGCAGTAAATTGTGAGCGAGGGAGGAAATGGAGCGCAGTGAAGTTTTAGGGCAGTGAAGCCATTCTGTGCCGTATCGCAAGGCAGAGGCTTGTCACCATATGTCTCTCAAACCCAATGGAATGAGCCTTAATATGAACTGTGGGCTTTAGGTGATGATGGTGTGCTAATGTATGCTCACCAATTGAAACACGTGTGCCATGCTGCTGTGGCATATGGATAATTGGGAGAAGCTACACACAACTGGGGGCGAGGAATATGTTAGCGCACTTCCTGTTATAATATAATACGTGGGCATAGCATCTTTATAAGGAAAAGACGTTTGCTTTGCTTGTATGTTTGGGCACTGAAAGGCCAAAGAACCTGGCGCTAGTTCTGCATCAGGTCGTGGTAGGGAATGGCGGGATGCAGGGTATAGAGAGTGATCACATGGTGACACAGGAAGCCAGAGAGAAGTTGAGAAGTCAGGATTGCTGTTTAATAACTCATTCTCACAAAAGCTCACTCAACCTGGGAGACCAGCCTTAATTCCTCCTAAGCACGGTGCCTTCAGTGACCTAACTGCAGCCCACTGGCCTTAAACTTTTAAAGTTGCCATGACCTCTTAATACCATCATAGTGATGATCAGGTCTCCAAGGTCTGAACACTTGGGGAACAATCTCAAACCTTACATAAGTCATAGTTGGACATATTGGAAATTTCTGTTCCTTCTGATTAATCATGCTATGATTAACCTAAAACTACTCTTAAATAAAATGTATTGATTAAAAGTTACTAAGCTAGAAATGTGTGCTTTCTCGAGTTTCTATGCAGCTTTACAGTTTCAACATTTATTTCATTTCCAGCTGTGAGTGATACTCTCACACTGTAGACATTTTCGGGAGTGATCACAGACATGAGAGGAACTGACGCTGGAGGTCAATAAGGTCATACACCCACAGCTGTTTGAGATGAGCTTTGATTCCCCAGAATGGGCCTGTACATCTGATCCCTCCCATCGGCTGAGAATGCACTGGGTGGAGAATCAAACATACGAGTGTGGGTCTCTTCCATTTCTCTATTTTTCCTTTGAAGTCAGTAGGAGGGGAGAGGTGATAGACGCCTTCTGACAGGCTGGTCTGTCCTTCAATAGCAAATGAGAGTTTTTTGGAAGAGGGAGAAAGATGAATACAGAGGCTGCTGGGCCTTGAAGCCACACACTTTACTCTTCTCAGATAAGTGGCTTCGGGGTTTTACAAATATTAATTTTGCAATGAGCTGTTTTGTAAGACTTTTCTTACCGTCCCAAAGGTTTACCTGATGTTCAAATTGGAGAAAACATCTCTGGAACTCTGCATTCTAAAGGAAAGTATTGATAATATACGCTATTTGGGTCCGGACTCCAACCCATTGTGCTTTATATCTGACTCTAGAAACTGTAACATTAACCACTGCACACCCACTCGCAATTCCCAAACTCTTTCCTCTACATATAAACACGTTCTTGTCTATATAAACACACTTTTCTCAGTCTATATATAAACGTGTTCCTCAGTCTATATAGAGAGCAGAAGCCACCTTGAAGAGAATGGAGGGTTCAAGAAAACCCCGTTCCTTCCTTGAAGGCCAGTGAGGTGCCCTGTGGGTAACACAAACAGGTAGTGTTAGGAAATACTGGTGAGTATGCGCGGAGCTTGCTAGAAAAGAAACTGTCTTCTCATTTCTTGGTAGAATCAATATTGAGTTAAAGCATGAATGTACCAATACACTTAAATAATAAAACATATGTACTGTAAATGTTATTCTACTTTTGGTTTTATGAAATGCAAATATAAGTTCCTCAAAAGTAGAGGACAGTTGTGAACATGAAGACCAGTTCCTGCATACAGGAGTGTAGGAAATTGAAGGAATTTTTCTTTTTTAAAAATCTATTTTAAAAATAAAAGAAGGAAAACATTAACACACAGGCATCCATTTACAGGATAGCATAAGAACAATACACACAATACTGAATTATAGACAACATGGTAGGAAATTAACAATGGCTATTGTATTACATATTGATATATTCGAAGTGGTTTCTAAGGAAAACAAATACAGACATGCAAGATTGATTAAATAATTAATCATTAACTGTTCCTCTCAATAAAGAGGTAGAAGTCAGTAGTACAACTATATTAGCTATCCTGTATATACATATATACATAATTTTCCCTTTTTTCTTTTCTCCTTTCCCTCATCCCAGTAGCTCTTTGCTCTGAAGGAGTTTTTCAGTAGGGCTTGAGGAGGCTGTAGCACAATAATTTTGTTACTGTGAACAATGCCATACATGCCCGGTCTCTGCAACCCTCGGAAGCCCTAGAAGACAACCTGTAAGCACCGAAGGATTTGCAGTGGAGGAGTGCAGAAGTAGAGGAGGGATGGGACTCTTGCGCTTCCCAGAGAGGCAACTGACAATGAGTGGTCCTCTCAGTCTGGAGAAGGAGGTGGCCATGGGCGGTCCAACTGTTCCCTTCCAGGGAACCCTAACAGCAAAGGGGACCCACATTCGGAGTTGAACATTGTCCTGAGAAAGATATGCACAGTGTTTATGCAAACTAAACAAACCGTATTACACAGATTAAATACTCTACCCACATAAATACCCTTACATGAAATACCCTTACCCACAAATAGTATCTTTAGATTCCCTGCTCAAGCATATAGCAGTCAATACATGAACTTAGGCCTTGAAATAAGCAGAAAAGGCAAAATCCTACCTGAACCATTTCAAGCAGGTAAGTTCAACATCTGTAGCTCATACTAGTTGTCAGCAAAGAAATTTAAATGCACACAAAGTTAAAATTGTTAAACTAAACAGGAATAAACTTTAATAACAGAATTGACCAGAATATTATAGAACCGCTCTGAGATATAAAGAATGGAAAGGGAATATGTATAACTAAAATGGGTGTTGGATGAGGCTGTGCCCACATGGGTGAAGATGTTGGGACTGCCCCAGAAACCTGCCCACTAAAGGAAAGATGGCATCTGTGGATGGTAAAACAGGGTACATATTTCACCTAAATTCACATTTAAATGTATTACAAACATTGCAGAAAAAAACCAAAATACTGCTTAGGTCTCTAGGCTATTCATTTATAACTCCTAAATCTTTTCAGAATTGTGTCTTCTCAATAAACTTTCATCATTAATTTACCATTGATCATTGGTCAAAATGAATAATCCATTTCTATGTATTGAAATAGCCACAGCAAAAAGAACTATGTTAAAAAATTATCATGTGAAGGCGCTTCCAAAATTTAGAGATTACAAGTTTCTTAACAGTTATTTTGCGATCCTAGTTCTTACTTAATATTCAAAGGGTACTTAGCTCTGCTGAATTACTATATTTCAAAAACCTTAGCAGTATGCCTGAATAATAATGGAGACCTCTTATTAATTATAATTCTTACAGCACTGTTTGGCACTATTTTGTTACTCAACAGTTATCAATTATTTTAGCAAATACATTTTAGCATGTGAAAAATAGCTGGAAATCTATTTCTAATACAACAAAATAAAACCTGATTCTGGGGATGAAACTGTGTGTTTGATGAATTTGAACTCCTAAAGCAAACAAACAAAAATTTTGCTTGCATGTTTGTTTCTGGAAAGAAAAGGGTTAGCAACAGTTATTTAAGATAACAGGTTTCTGTACAAACTTTCTTTAATTAAAATAATGGCTCTGTGACTACTAAGTTATTAAAAGCACATGACAGAAACATCTTTCCATACTTTACTGCTTTTTTATTGTTTATGAAGAGCATCAGAATATTGCCACATAATTTATTTTCTGATAACCCACTTAATAGGAAAGTAAATTTAGAATTATTCTTGAAAGATATTATGGCTGAAAAGCATTACTGAGCAGGACGCATAGGTGTGAGCAGCTTCCCATTTCTCAGTACTTTGTGTTTCTAATCATAGACTGAATGGTTAGTTGCCAGCTTGACAAGTTTATTGTCCTTATCTGTTTGCCAAGTGAAAAACACTCCCAAACTGACGGCTGGCATTAAAGCACCTGCGAGTGATTCAGGCCATTAGAAACTCACGAACTTTGAGACGGGGTGCTCTCTGGGCTGTGCTCCATGGCCCAGGCTGTTCCTCAGCACTTGGCTCCTTAGCTGCTGCAAGTGATGTCAGACATTTCAAGGTGAAAGTGTCAATTTTTAGCTGAAACGGTGATGCTTCTCATCCAACAAAATAGACTATTTTCCTTACATCTAAATGCCTAAAGCTGATTCATCATCCAGTCTGGATTAAGAACAAAAGGAATCGTGTTCTTCTGAAAATGTCCAAAGTGCTCAACAGAAGCAGTTTTGTTGTGATTTACTGAACTCATATTTTTCTTTTACATTTTGCCAGTTTGTAAAGGGAAAGTATCATTTGAGATGTCTTTGTCATGTACCTGCCCAGCAATTTTTATGTCACTGTGGCAGGCTGCGTTATATGGAATGTCCAGGTTCCAGTTCCCTGAGAAATCCATGTGGGATTGTAAGTCCAAGTTACCCACCAAGTCAAGGAGCAAAGGTAAGTGTGTAAATAAAGGAAGAGGTCAAGGCAATCAGGAGAATTTTTTCTGAATAGGACAATACAGGCCTCACCTAAATGGATGTTCAATTTTATTTTAAACACACAAGTCAAACAAAATACAGGTTAGGTCTTCAGGGGATAAGTTTGAAATTACAAACATAGTAGATGAAAGGACACCTTGATATTTGCCAATAACTAAAAGCCAATGTAATATGTGCAAAAATATTAGATAAAGGAAACATGTTCAAACAGAAAAACTTCTTATAAAACGTTAAGTATGGGCTGGGTAAATTTATCTACTTTAAAATAAGTTAAAATACATAATTTTAAAGCATAGTTTAATGCTGGAAGACTTATTGAACAATGTTAAACATTTGTGGGGAAGTAACAAAATTACTGGACTTCTTTTTAGAATGAATTGATCTGGTGGGGGAAATTTCAAGGGAGCTCTGTATTCAGCTGTGGGTACTGCTGTGGATTTAGTGAGATCCACAGTGAAAATCAGGAGAAAAGAAAGGACAGCTAAGAGATTTTAAAAGCTTGCAGTTTCATCAGAAAGGAAGTGCCTCAAAAATTTGGGGCCATTGAGAGAATGATCACCGAAAAGATTCACATTCACATGAAGCCAAACACTTTGCATTAAGATGTTGGGAGAGATGGTTTAAATATATCTCAGTAATGGGGCAGACCCTGCTCTTCCCATGCTCAAAGGTGGAAAGTGTTAAAACAATGGAGACCAGCTCATTTGTGGACTGCATAGGAAGCATTTCCCAGAATTCAGTTACCCAGGCCCTCAGAGGCCACCTCCACCACGATCCGCTGGGACTAGGCTCCTGCCCTCACTGATGTCAGACATTGGTATCGTCCATGTGGTGCTGGATTTCAAGCATAAAGAATGCAAGACTTGTGTAGTTAAGGGAACCTTCATGAAGGTTTCAAAAGAAGGCCTGGCAGGCCAGGGAGTGTGCCACAGGAAGGCAGGACATGAAGCTGTGAGGTGAAAATGTAGTGGAAACTCCAGAAAACAAAATATGACAGGAATGTGGAGCATCTGTTGAGGAAGGCTGCAGGCAGTAGGAAGAGCTACTCCATGTAAGAAGTCATATAGGCTTCAACCAGAAAAGCCAGAGGGGCGGGGCAGCCCAGGCTCTATAGAAGTCACATCTCGCCACAGCCTTTCACTGGTGCTGAACACGGCTGATCTGCAGCATTTAACGTTTGCTTTGCGGGTTGTGTTTTGATTTGGCTCCGTTCCCCTAACCCTAGTCTTCGCTTTTGCAATGGGAATATTTACTCTGTGTGGCTATATGTTGGACCTATTTAATTTTCTGCTTGACTCTTGTAGAGACTTACTGCTAAGAGTTCGTGTTGAGTCTCAGAGGAGAATTTGGAGTTAAGAGTTTTCAGCAGTGCTAGGAATGTTAAGACTTTGGTGACCCTTAAAGGCAGACTAAATGGGTTTTGCAGGAGGTGGACATGAGATTTGGTGGGGCTAAGCCCAGAATGTCATGGACTAGACCTAAAATGTTTGCCAGGTCTCATGTTTGAAAGGTGGTGGGGGCTACTATATTCATCAGGGTGTTATCTGATGACAAATTCAGTAGTTAAATGTGCTGGTGTGTGTGTGTGTGTGTGTGTGTGTGTGTGTTCTTTTTTCTTTCATCAATTTTATCAGATTTGATTGTTTTATTAGTTTATTATTCTATTGCATTTGGTTTTTCTTAACTGTATTATTTCTCCTTTTACTTCATTTGGCTTAAACATTTGAAACTTTTGAGTTGCTTGATTTCATAATATGCACATTAAAGACTATAATTTTTATGTTGTTTTCATTGCAGTCTATAAGACTTGATGCTTGTTTATCCTGATACAGTTGAAAATTTTATCTAATTTCATGTTTGATTCCTGGTACAATTCAGATTGTTGGTTTTCTGCTTTAATACCAACTGTTTTTTCAATTATCACATTACATTTTATATAAGAATAAAGCATTTTAAATGGAGAATGAACAAAATGCATTTTAAAGAACAATCATTTGATCTAAATTAAAGATTGCACTTCTCAGAGTGACAAATAAATGCACCCTCTGTAGCTACCCGTGTTAAGTTACTACGTTAGGGAATCATCTTAGCATCATTTACTAGCATTTGAAGTAGATATTGACATTATTCCAGAAGATTATGTCTTCTGACTTCTAAAACACTTCAGAGATATTTCTATAATTTCTATTGTAGACAGCAAAAGGAGGCATACATTTTAGGCACACTGTATATTTATCATTAACTTTGTTAAGAACTGGAAAATTTTTTAAGTTTTTAATAAATACAGATTTTTTGTAACATTGCTTCTAAATGGTTTACTAAAATATAGTGAATTAACAAGTATAAAATAAGTAAATACTTACATATACTAATGACAAATAATAGAAAAGGAAAATCCCTGTAATTAAAGTATTCACACACTGTGGAAGGATTAGCCAGCATCCACATCAGGCACGTGTGTCATACAGTCAACTTACAAATCATCTGTCTGATATTTCTATGTACGTCACAGCCTTTGGAACTGCCTTAGTCACCTTCCTCGTTGCTGGGACGAAATAACTTCATTCGCAACATAAAGGAAGAATTTAATTTATTTCACAGTTTTAGAAGTTTCAGTCCACAGTTGGCAGACTCAAAACAAACAGCACAGTGCAAGGGCTTTTGCGGGGACAGCTGCTCACATCACGGCAGCCGAAAGCAGCGAGGGAAAGGAGGAGGCAGGGAAGGAGATAATACCTCAGCTCATACCTCCAGGACCAGCTTGAACCAGTCGCCACCTCCGAACAGCAAGTCAGCGGCTAAATCCATGGGTCGAGTAACCTGTCAGGATCCAAGCAACTTCCAAACACAAGCGGCTTTTGGGAGACCCATAAGAGCTACACCGTAGCAGTGCCGGTGTTACTCAGCCTCTCCTCAGGGCGACGAACACTCGAGGTAAACGGCTTAAAGAGGAGAGGTTAGACTGGCCTCACAGTTTCAGAGGTTTCAGTCCATAGTTGATTGGCTCCAGTTAGAAGCGTCCTGGTGGCAGGAAAGGCAGTGAATCTCTCCTGTGAGGCCGAGGAAGAAGGAGCCGGGCAGGGGCAAAGTGCAGTCAGGTGTTCTCCTTCCACTCTGCTCCATCTGCGATTAGCTGGTGCCACCCACTTTCAGGGTCTTGTCTCCCTGTTGAGTGGGGAAGAACAGCCCTGAATGATAATTATCTATGGAAACACCCTCACAGCTACACCCACAAGTGTCCTTCACTAGTTTTCTAGGCATTTATTAATGTAATCAAGTTGACAGTCAAGATTAACCATCACGGCACCTGACATAGCATAACTGTCTTCATACTGTGTGGCTGGAGGGGCAGCAGCAGAAAATCCTTCCCCTACTGCCACCTTAGTTCAGACAGAAACCGACACGCATATCTTACTGCTCCTTAGAACAGTAATGTTAGTTGTGTGTTTTCCATTAAGACTTTTTACGCTGTGCTGAAAGGCAAGGTTAGTTACCATGCAAGTAAGAGTCCAAAAAACAGAGATAAGTTTTCGCATCTTATCATTCCGGTTTGACTCATACCCACTACTACACTGAAATCATGCTATGGTAGAGGTCTATCAGTTGTTGGAATTATGACTCTTTTCAAACTTGTGAGGTTTTTAAAATTAATAATTAGTCTTTCATTTCCTACAGTAAAATAACTGAATTTTATAGCAATCAGTGGCAAATAATGCTCAAACAGACCACCTATTTATGTTGTTTTTGACAATAACAGATTTTATCTTAATACAGTGTTAAAATTAAGCAGAAATCTTATTTGAATTTTGCATTTCCTAATTCCGTTCTAAGTTCTCAGTTTCTTTTCATGGTGTTATTTAGTAGTTCTTTGCAAGTGAGTATGAAATAGTAACATTGTTATACTTTTAAATGGCAAGGATAGTTATGTTTATTCTTGGATGATATTTTGGCTGGGCACAGATTAACGATCTATTTTTACACCTCCTCTTACCGAGCTTTCTCTCTGTCATTCTAGTTTCTCTTGAGATTCCTTTGGTTTTGTTTTCCTTTGTGTTTTTTACTAGTATCATTCATTTATTGATTTATTTGGTTTTGCACACTTATTGTACATTAACTGTTGCATATGCCAGGGGTGTGGGCATACAGAGGTGAGCAAAGATTCAATAATGTCAAACAAAATCAGCAAATCACTTATACTCAAAGAATTGAAGATGAGATAAAAAGGCCAGGAGTCTAGCTCTGAGAAACAGGGGCACTCAATGCTCAGAGTCTAGACAGACGGGTGCTGCTCGTAATTTAAGCACAGCTCAGAGATGCAGAAGGAGTGCAAAAGACAGCTCTGTGTGCAGGCAGGATGGGATACAAGCTGGAATTAGCAGCAGGCAGCTAGGTTCAAGCTGCGTGGTATGATCCTCCCTATGGCGAGGGCAACATGGAAAGGATGGTGCTGGGGAACTACAGGGTCCCAGGAAGACCGTGTCCTCATTGTTTGGTTTTATCAGTCATTTAGTTTAACTTTTTAAAATGTAAATGAATATTTTGTTCTTCCTAATACCTCTAATTAGGCCTTTTAAATTACTTGACTCAACTTATTTAATAATTGCGCATATCTTTTAACTTTTTGCTATATTGATGCTATTTGTACCTTTTATGTGAATATCTCCAAATACATTTTAAATGTATCTATTTGCATAGTTTAGAATTTCTTTTCTTATAAAAACTTACGTGCTGATACTGAGCAGCAAGTTACACATGTGGTGCTACATTACGGTTTGGTTCCTGCTGTTAGTTTCCTTTTTCTTACGAAATTTTTCACTCCTTTCTGTTCTTCCTCTCTTCCTCTTTGCTTACATTTTTCTCTCTTTGCTTCTTTCTTTGTGTTTGTCCATCTGTCTCTCTTCCTTTCTCTCAGACATATTGCTCTTATTCTTACATAGAGATATTTTCTTTCTAACACAATATTTTTAAAATATACATATTATTTATCATTTCTGAATTTATACAACAAAAAGCTCTCAAAACTTGCCATCTTGATCCAGATAGCAAGCCACCTCACTTTCACACTAAATCTAGCTGCAATGATACAGATGATTAAGAAATAGGGTGCAGATGTTTGGAAAAGCTTATTCTGTGGAATGCTTGTCAGACACAGTGTTTGGAGTGCATTAGAAAGTTTGTAGCCTGATACTTTAGCCTGAATGAGGCATGTGAGGTAGTTGGTGGTATAATTGATAACATCTCTAAAGAATACTGTGAGAAGAAAACATAAAGGATTTTCTATTTTCTTCTTGGGCAAGTACACAGGTTCCTAACCAGCTAGAGAAAAACAAGAAGTGTTTTGTGTAGGATTTTGTGACTGATTTCATAATTCTTGATCTCAAGCAGGAAATTTGTTATACATCTTGGTGTGATGAGAGCAGGAGTTAGTGGGAACACCTTTTTCCTCTAAGTGAGTATGAAAATACCATGTGCAAAGCTAGAGCAAATATTCTCAATGATTGTAACAATTTGAAGGTTTTCAGAAAGTATTGTTCTAACCTTTTAAAATATGACTTAGACCACTAAATGAACTTCAGTTAAAATCCATATAAATATTGACCATTGTAAGAGTAAGATAATGGAATACAAGACAGAAATAGCAAATATTTTTGAGACTGTGTGAAGTCAGTGTTTAGCTTGATGAATTTGTACAATCCATATAAAATAACTGTTAAAATGAATGGGAAAGTTTTTCTGCTATAACAAAAGGTTTTCTATCCATTGTACATCATTAAGTTCACTTTGAAAATATCAGCCACACAGGTGTATGCAGATAAATGCCTTGACTTAGCTGTCTACTTTAACTTTAAAGCATTATCCAGTTAGGTTTGATGTATAACTCTTCTAAAATAAAGTACAAAGTGTTTCTACCCTTAGAAGATTTCAGGGAATGGAGATCAGAACTGTTTTTCACAAATTTCTTTATAACATTTGGGATTTCAGAAGTCATAGAACTTTAATATATATTACTGCTCTGACTTAAAACTATCTTAGTTGGACATCTTATTTTTAGCACACTTTTCACGGTCAGTGGAGGCTTGTGTCAGCAGAGATTTATATTATAGAATTGAAGATTTACCTCAGCAAATGAATTCTATTAGTAATTTCGAATAGTTTCTTTTTCAAACTGATAAGAGGGAATCAGAATTTGTTTCTATAGAGTTATTTCTAACTTTAGAGTGTTAAATCTATACTGCTGAATGAACCACTTCTGAGAACTAAGAACATGCTCATAAAAGAAAAGACATTTGTTAAGATGCTTGCACTGGTCAGTTTTGGGGGAGACCCTAATTTCTGCTTTTGTATTTTTAGCCTTTTATCCTTTGTCAATATTTCCATCTTTTCTGATTCCACCATAGTATTCACACACACACACACACACACACACACACACACACACACACACATCCAGTTTAACTAATTGGAGATACAACTATATTTATGATCTGGCATAGTTACTACCTATAAGTCAGTCTTCTTGGGAAGCAAAATGCAATTGGAAGCTCATTAGAAGTATAGCATTTTTCAGGATAATGATCTAGATATATTTAGTGATTGTGCTATCATCTGAGCAAGTTTGATGTATTCAGCTTTATCTATAGGCTACAGCTGGACACGGGGACCTAATACTCATATTTATGCATCATGGCAGCTTCTTCCCTATAAACTCAGAAGATTCATTATATTTCAATGTGCTTTTTTTAAACTCTCTAAATCTCTTTTTCTCCTTTCCTCCCTTTGTTCCTTGCTTCCTTTTGTGGTATTAGGGCACAAACCCAGGGACATGCATGCTAGGTTAGCACTTTCCTACTGAGATTTATAGCCAGTCTCAGGTTCCTAAATTTTCTGAAGCTGTTGATAGGCAGCAGATCATTTATTATAGTGTTGTTTCTTAGTAAAGTGGTCTTCATATCAAATTATGCAAAAACATATCTTTTGCCTCACTTTGCATGCCATATACCTAGGTGAAAGAGAAAGAAATTATCACAAAGTGTGTGACATTGCACCATTTTATCAAATTCAGCATGTCCTTCCTGTGCAACTTACAAAGTGATGATAAAACAGTCAATGTCCTATTAGTTTAGAACAAGGTTAGAACAACCTTAGCTAGATCAATGTAATAACATACTTCACATCCCTAAACAAACACTCGTTTGTCTGAATTTACTTCATAAACATCTGAGGTCATAAAGATTATTTAAAGACTTTCAAAAACATAATTAAAGTTGGTGTAAGTTCCCACATAGAAAAATTGGTAAGACATGTGATATTATTAGTTCCTTCTACAGCTCCGTTGCCTTGTATGATCATCTCGGGGCTTATATGCCCATAAATAGCAACAGTTGAATTAATTATTTTATCATGCCATAGCTGAACATCCAACTCCTAAAATTTGTGGAGCATTGATGTGTTCAGGACTGGCCATAGATATCTACGAGATTTAGGCAGTTAGAATCTCCAATAAACTTAGCTGCGTGGAACGACTTCTATTGACATGGCTCATTGTGTTTTAACCTCTAAGGCATACACCACTCCTCTCCGTCTTGGCTGCTGCATGGATGTAAGACATATTCATAGCTTTTGTAGACAGCTCCTCCACTGCCCATGTCTCTAGGAGAGTCCCATTCTGTATCCAGATCATGTCACTCTCTTTTATGAATGCAAGTACTAGACATTTCATGGTCTCTTTTCAAGGAAGTAGGGCTTAATTTAATTATTATGCACCTAATTTTATGTTCAAATAATTCAGTGAATTTTTTATTTGTATTTATGAACCTTAAAGTAGCTGAAGACTCCCTGCAAGGGGATGGATAATAGGAGTTTAGATCTTGACAATAAGGCTCAGTGTTATAGCTGTGTCTAGATGTCCCCCTCCCACCCCAAAGCCTATGCAGGCATAGGTGGGACTTTTTCAGAGATGGCTGGATCTAGAATGTATGATATTATGATGAAGGGTTGTAATTAGTGTGCTGACTGATTTGGCTCCACCCTAAGCTGAGTAGCCTAGATAGAATATAAAAGGGGCAGAAAGAGAAAGAACCTGCTATTACGGCTTGGTGCTGGTTCCTTGTCACTTGCTTTTGCTGTCTTCTGCCTGCAGTGAACTATTTCTCCTCCTCAATGAACCTCTGCCATGCCACCCTGCCTTGGAGCCCGCCTACTATGGCTGAACTCTCTATGAAATGTGAGCCAAATAAACCTTTCCCCATGTAACTTTGGATGTCAAGTATTTTGTCCCAGCACCAAGGAAGTAATTAACACACTCAGCCGTGCTTCTAAGAGAAAAGTCAGAGAAAAATACCATTATTTTTTCTCTTTCTTACTAGTAAGACCAGGGTAGAAATTAAAATCTCCTGCCGCAGAATTGTTGGCTCACATGCAGATAAGAAAAGGTCACACTTTTTTGAGCAATTATCCTGGGTAGGACTGATTTTACTGGTTTTATCTGGTAATTTTACATGCGTTTAGATTATATATGTTAACTCCTTTAGTCTTTACAAGCTTCCACTGATATCAGATAGATCACCATTTCTATTAGTATTGTAGATGAGGATACTGAGATAGGGTATGTTGGTCTATTTAGCTATCTCCTTGCTGGTAAATAACAACGCTGGGATTTGAACTTGGGCAGTCTGATGCCAGTGTTAGAGATCCTACCCATATTATTTGTCTCTCCAAAGATGTTCAGTGAATTCTGCTTGTGTTTTAGATCAGGTGATCTTCTACTTACTGATGCAATCATTTTTTATTCTTAAACTGACTTTGAACTTTTAAGGAATGAATATTGAGTACTTTCCATGAAACTGGTTGACTCTGCAATTTCATCATGTCATTTAGTTGGAGTCTCTTACCCATATTTTTTGGTGGTATAAGTCAGATGTATAGAAAAAGGCTAAAATATTTATTGGTCATGTAGTCCTAAACTCTCAAGTAAAGATTACCTCTTGCTTTTTCAGATTCTTCAGAATTTACCTACAGTAACTATTTGCTCTTTTCCTTGTGTTATGGTGTTTTTCATACATTTCACTATATGAAAGCAAACTGTCTTATCCTCTCATCCTCAAAACAATATTCTGAAAATTACTGAGCTGTTTTGGAAAGAATTTACATATCACAACTTCTTTCTTTCTTTCTTCTTTCTTTCTTTCTTTCTTTCACTTTTTGGGGAATTGGGCCTGGGACTTTTGCATACTAGGTAAAAACTCTACTAGTGAACTACATCCCCAGCACTAAATACTACAATTTTCATTTATCTTAAAAACAAATTAATTTTTGGTTTGACAATTAAGATATTGAAACAGAAAGAGAAAACTAGAAAACTTTTTGAAGTATCCTTTCACTATATTTAAGGAAATTTGTACTAGGTTATTTGATCTATTAAAATTCATGTTTTTAGGAATAAGGAACTAGTTCCATAGTGCTACAGTGGTATTATCTGTCAATCAAACTTTCCTGGATTAGGTTCTCACACAGGTTTTGGGTAAATTTCAGGTGATGTGAACTATGTTAAAGTTGAACCTGTCTTATAAGCAGATCTTTTGCCTTAATTTTTCTTCAGGATAAATATCTTCATACATGTTTATAAATTTTTCCATTTAATCTTGTATAGCTGGTGTAAACAATGCAAAAGCATGTGCACAAGTGCACCTAGCACATGTTCCAGGGTAGTTTCAGTGATGCCTGCATTTCCACTATTCCTCCAGATCTCTTTCATAATCATCTTTGCTAAAATATCCTCTACCCAAAATCTGAAGGTTGCATTTTTGTGGGACTATCGTTAGACTTGTTTTTATTCTGCCTTTTCTCCCGTGGTGCTCTCATCTATTTCCATGAGTCCAGTTTCTATCTGTGATGATGGCTTCCGAGTTCCTTACTCTAGCTTCTACCTTCCCTCTGAATGAAAAATATTCCTGACCTACTGGCATTATATCTCTATTTGTACCACTTCCAAAAACCTCAAACTCAACATTTGTGGGACTGAACTAATGATCTTTCAAAACTATTTTTTTACTCATCATACTGTGGAACCCTCCATCCAACTGGTAATGTGAAATGTCTGACAGCCATTCTTTTTGTAGGATGTCTCCGCTACCCTACAAGAACATGATACTACTAAACATTGTGAGTTCCAGCTTCCAATTAATTTTTGCAGCTTTTGTTTTCTCTTTAGCCCCACTGGAACATCCTTAGTTTGAGCCAATGCCATCTCTCTTGAACATGCTGAAATCTTCCCTAAATACTTTCCACAAGACCATGCTTCTACTTTCTTATAGTCTACTATTCCTACAGCAGCCAGAATGATTTTTCAAATTAGCAAAACATTATTACTTTAACTGGAACTCTACAGTGTCTTTCTGGTACGCTTACAGGAAGGTCCAGAATCCATACAGGTATGGTTCGTTTCTAGATGCCCCCCCCCTAAATCCTCCTGCAGTCATGGGGCAGGCTTTTAGAGTTTATGATTAATCCATGATCCAATGCTGGGATTATGGATGTGAGAGCTACACCCACTCTGGGGTGGATAGTTTGCATATGTAAGGGAGAGAAAGAAGCTGCTTGCAACTGCTCCTCCCTTTTGCTCTTGTTGGTTTTGCTGTCTTCTGCAGCCATGAACTGTTGCCCTCTACCATGTGCCACTCTGCCTTGGAGCCAGTCGAGTTGGACTGAAACCTCCACAGACTGTGAGCTAAATAAACTTTTCCTTCTTTAATTATAGGCATCAGGTATTTGGTCTCTGCAATGAGAGAAAAGTAACCAAGACACCTACAATGGCCCACAAGATCGTACATAACATGTTTTTTACTCACATCCTCAAAAAACATCATTATCCTTTTATTTTGTGTTTCAACCATGGTACTTTTGATCTTATCTCCTTCAGTTTGTGCCACTCCATTTGGGGACTGGAAAATGCCATGAAGCAATGCTATATAGATGACTTTAAAGGAATTAGTGATCATTCTTGTATACACATTTTGTGAAAAGCAAATGCCATATACTTAAGTTGTATACTTGTGTTATTCACAGAGATGATAAATTTGGTTATGACTAAATTTAATAAAGTGTGACTTTTACTTTCTTTCTCAGAACAAGAATATTTATAAATTCCACTCATGTATGTAATTCTGTTAATTTTATCTATAGCTCTATGACAGTATGGAAATTAAATTCTCAATCAACCACATCCTAATATTCTTTAATTTGTCATCTCTACTGTGGCTTTTGTAGAATCTTGTCAACAAAATCTGTTTTGAAGCATGCTGTGGTATAACTTCTATCTTTTCTTCCGCCTTAAAATCTTTTCCACTTTAACATGTTATCAATGCTCTGGATGGAGATTATTTTGAATTTAAATGGGTGTGGAAGGTAATATGAAGATGATTGCAACAAAAACTGGAAATTCCTTCTTCCTTCCCTAACTAAAACTTAGTTCTCAAAGCCAGTTGATTGCCTCCTTCTCCTTTGCTTCTTGTGTGTGTGTGTGTGTGTGTGTGTGTGTGTGTGTGTGTGTGTTTTGCGGTACTGGGGATCGAACTCAGGACCCTGCGCTTGCTAGGCAGGCGCTTATTCCACTGAGCTATATCCCCAGCCCCAATGTGTGTTGAGATAGTGCCTGAAGGTAAGTGTGTCAGTCAGTGCTTACTAGAGAAATATTTAATGGAAGATATACAAATACAAAAAATTTACAAGAAAGGCTTACTGTGGCTTTCTGAGTCTGGTATGGAAAAGTGCAAAAGGTTTGTCTGTATGCTGGAGATCTGAAGGGTCCAGTTGACAGCCTGGAGGTCAATGTAATGTCCTGTGTGGGTCCATATCAGGAGGCCAAATGGTCTGAACTGGAGGTGATGAGTCTTTGCTAGAAGCCAGGAGACGCTGTCCAAGGTGAGGGTGAAGCCTGGAACTGTTCTGAAGAGACAGAAGAAAGCCTTCCTTCATTTCCCTTTTGTTATGGTTGATACATTGTGTCAACTTGGGGAGTCTAGAGATGTAGCTGAGTGACTCAGGAGGAAGCTAAGGTGCTTACTTTGTATACATCCTGAGCCCGTGGAAGAGGAGGGCCTGGAGATTGTGTGTGAGGTACACGCCCGCTGGGTGGGGGTAGCCTGTTTACAATGTAAGGGAAGAGAAGAGGCTGCTTGCAGCCATTCCTCCCTTTTTCTGGTTGTTTTTGCTGTGCTCTGCTGCCATGAAGTTTGCCCTCTGCCATGTGCCACTCTGCCTCAGAACCAGCCAAGTATGGACTGAAACCTCCACAAACTGTAAGCTAAATACACCTTTCCTTCCTTCATGTTGGGTGTTGGGTATTGTGTCTCAGCAACGAGAGAAGAGTAACCGAGACGCCTTTTATACCCTTAGAGGCCAAGCCCATTAGTTGCTGTCACTCAAGCCCAGTAAATCTCAGCAAACCTCAGAAACCTCTCAGCCACTTCCAGAACGATGCTGACTCAGTTTATTTGGGAGTTTCCTACTCAAATTGACACAATCAGTTAACTATCACAATTCACCCCATTGTCAACTTGACAACCAGACATATCTCTCTAAATCATAGTTTTCAGATATAAAGGCAAGTTCATAGTTACACCAAACAGGTTATAACTATCCTGTGTACAAACAGAAAAACACTAATTCTCTTCCCAGAATAAAAGGCAAGTTTCTTTGGGGGATGTTTACTCCTCACATTTCATTACTTGAACAATGTAATGTAGGTTTGACATTCTTAAGAGCCAATATTAAGCCTATCAAATTATATTATGGAGGAAGCATGCTAGGAGGGAACTGTTATAATTGCAGTCTCTGTAGCTGGTATTTAGAACCACCTCCTTCTACTAACCATTCTGTACTTCCCTGCTCTTCACAATCACTTCAGCAGGTCCCTGCTCTTTGCTCTGTGGGCGGATGCGTAGTTTCATTTCTAAAGGTTCTAGGCCCTATGTCATCAGTCTGGATAGAGTTTTTGTAGCTTCCCATTGATTTCAGTAATGGTGTAGTAATGCTAGGGGATGCCCCAGTGATCTCCCGAACTCCAAATACATTCCTTCTTCCCTCCACTGGGGAAGAATAGTCCAATTTTCCCTTGATAGGCTGTCAGTCGCCTTGGCCCGCACCGTGATTCTCTGTTTAACTCGTTTGCTCAGAGGCATGAAGAGACCAAGATGACCAGGAGGAAGTCCTAGCTTCCTGTTCGATGGTATTATTATTGTGTTCCTAGTATAAGCCTTCCCTCCTCTAGAGCTAAGACTTCTAATATAGCAAAGCATAAGACTGTGGGAAGAGGGAGCAAACATTTTCCTAGTGGGTCACTGGGGATGGTGAATCGTACCAGGGAGACAGAGGACCATATAGTTGGTGCTGATTCAAAACATATACAACCTTTTGAAGAACATTGCCTAAGCCCTCTCCCAGCCCTATAAGCTATTGCCACTGAGCTGGTGCTATAACTGTGTCTTCAAAAGACCATTTCACCTTTTAATCAATCTATCCATTTCTGGATGGTGAGGAACATAGTAAGACCAGGGAATTCTGAAGGCACAAGCCCATTGCTTCACCACTTTGGCCATGAAATGTGCTTCTTCATCAGGGACAATGCTGTATGGAATTCCTTGATGGTGGATAAGGCATTCTGTAAGTCCACAGATGGTAGTTTTGGTAAAAGCATTACTTTAAAGGAAGGAAAATCCATATCCAGAATAAGTTTTTATGTCAGTAAGGACAAATCATTGTTCTTTCCATGCTGGAAGTGGTCCAATATAGTTAATCTGCCACAAGGTTGCAGTTGGATCACCCCTAGAAATGGTACCATATCAGGGACTCTGTTGGTTTCTGCTGCTGGCATATTGGGCATTCAGCAGTGGCTGTAGCCAGATCAGCCTTGGTGAGTGACAGTCTATGTTGCCGAGCCCATCTATGACCTCATTCTCTGCCACTATTGCCACTCCCTTCGTGAGCCCAGTGGGCAATAACAAGCGTGACTGAAGAAAGAAGTTGATCACTATCTACAGGATGGGTCATTTTATGCATAGATTGTTGACATCCTCTTCTGCTGAGGTCACTTTTTGGTGAGCATTTGCATGGGATGCAAATATCTTTTACATCCCTTGCCCAAATGGAAAGGTCTAGCCACATATCTCTTCCCCAAATATAATTATCACCAATTTCCTAGTCATGTTCCTCCCAAGTTCCTGACCATCCAGCGAGACCATTGGCTACAGCCCATGAACCACTGTACCGTTGTACAGTCAGTCGTTTCTTCTTCCAGGAAAAAATGTACTTCCAGGTGCACTACCTGAAGTTTCACTCACTATGAAGATTTTCCTTCACCAGTGTCCAGGGATGTTGTGGAGAGGGTCTGTAATGCTGCAGTTCTCCAGATGGTGCCTGTGTAGTGAGCAGAACCACCCATAAATCAGGCCTGGCCTTCTCTGTTTCTGACAGCTGATGATATGATATGCCTTATGAGGCCATAGGTGCGTGCTGGGAGATAGAAGGCAATACACCAGCGCAGGCACCATGGGCACCCGGAGAAACCTCTTCCTGTAACTTACTCATACTCGCTGGATGTCCTCCGGCTTAATCATATATGTACCATTTCCACTTAGTGATGGACTGTTGCTGGGCGGCTCTGACTTTACAACTCATTGGATCAGATAATACTGGACTCATGATGAATAATTCAGGTCACATGGGAGCTGATGCCCGTGATCAGGCATTCAGTTTCCACTAAGGCCCAGAATCAGGCCAAGAGCTGTTTTTCAAAAGTTGAGTAGTTGTCTGCAGATGATGGAAGAGCCTTGCTCCAACATCATAAAGGCTTCCAACGCAATTCACCTATAGGTGCCTGCCATGGATTTCAAATAGCATCCGTACGTGCCGCTGCCCCTTCAAGTACCATTGAATCTGCTGAATCATATGGCCCCAGGGACAGAGAATCATGTAAAACAGCTAGACTTGTTGCAGAGCCTTCTCTTGGTCTGTACCCCATGCAAAACTAGGAGCTTTCTGAGTCACGCAATAGATATATGGGCCAGAGTGAAGCACCTAAGTTAGAGGGATGTATTGCCTCCAAAATCCAAATAGGCTCACGAGGCATATGCCTCTGTTTTGGTTGTGGGGGGAGCCAGATTCAACAACTTTCCTTCTGCCTTAAAAGGGGCATCTCTACATGGTTCACACCAACAGGTTCCTAGAAGTTTCACTGAGGTAGGAGGACCTTGAATTTTAGCTGCATTTGTTTCCCATCCTCTGGCTCACGCATGCTTTACTAACAAACCCAGCGTGGTTGCTACTCCCCACTCGCTTGTTTCAGGCAGCTTCACATCATCAGTGCAGCAGGCCAGTGTGGTACTGTGTGGAAGAGAAGGGCCACCAAGCTCCTGTGGACGAGGTTGTGACACAGGGCTGCAGAGTTGGTGTAACCCTCACGCAGGACACAGAAGGGGAGTTGCTGGCCTTGTCATCTGAAAGCGAATTGTTTCTGAGGGTCTTTATGGATGGGTATGCAGAAGAAGACAGTTGCCAAATCAGTTGCTACATATTAAGCCCCAGGAGATGTCTTGATCTTCTCAAGCAAGGAAACCACGCCTGGGAGAGCAGCTACAGTTGTCCTCATCACTTGATTCATTTTATGGTGATCCACCAACATTCTCCAAGATACTTCTTCTGCACAGGCCAAATGGGAGATTAAATGGGGGTGTGGTGGAGATCACCAGCCCCGCCGCCTTCAGGTCCTCCACGGTGGCACCAGTGTCTATCAGTCCCTCTACAGATGCAGTATTGTTTTCAGTTTACTCTTTTACCAGGTGAAGCCAACTCTAACAGCTTCCATTTAACCTTTCCAACCACGACAACCTTCATGCTACAGGTTAAAAACCAACATAAGGATTCTGCCAAGTGCTAAATGTGGCTATAACAATTATGCATTCTGGAACAGGGAAAATGACTACAGGATGGATCTGAGGGCCTACAAAATGCACTGTGAGTTGGACCTTTGCTAACTCCATTGATCACCTGACCTCCACACCTCCTGACTTCCTAGAGGGCCACAGTGACATTTTGGATCTTCTGTGTTAGTTCAGAACCAGTGTCCAGGAGTCCCTGAAATGTCTGACCATTTCCACTCCATACTGTATAATTACTCTGGTAAAAGGATTTAGGTGTCTTTAGGGAAGGATGGAGAAACACTGACCATATGAACTGTTCTAATGCACCAGGGTCCTTCTTCAAGGGGACCCAGCCTCCCCTTTACTCACGGGGCTCTGGTCTGTAAACTGACTTAAATCTAGGAACTGGTTGAGGGGCCATGATTTTCTGTTATGACCTGAAGTAGGTTTCTATTCATTTGCTCTTAAATTTTTTGATTATATAAATCTTATAAAAAGTTTGTATTCTTCCTGTCTCCTTCAAATTTGGGAAGACAGTGGCATAGGTCTATAGCGGTCAGACTGTTCTGATCATTATTCTGCCTTCGCTGTCCATTACAGTAAGAACATGCACTTTGCCTTTGGCAGTTAAGGGCTGTCACTTATCCCCTGCAACTTACGCACAGCCACTCAATATTGAATTAAACCAGTCGCCCTTAAGTTTCCCACCCGAGTAGCTGTGGTCCCTACACAAGGTCTGGCATATCACGAAGTACAGTCACAGGGCTTTTTAGGCAGTTCTCCCTTCATGTTTCCGAGGTTTTAGTGAAGGGCATGTTTTCTAGATCATCCTAGTGTGATGGCTTAGGTTTAAAACGGCAAATCCACTCCAGCATTCCCATTTCCCTAAGCCTCTGAATCCTCTAATCAACAGTGAACCATGGAATATGGGGCATCTCTAACTCATTCACAGTGAGCTAGCTTTTAATCGCTACTCTTGCTAGCCAACCAAATAGATAAATGATTGACAACTGTTATTAATCAAAAAACAAATGATCAGCAACTTTGCAGGTAGTGGACTAACGACTCCACTAGATGCAACATTAAATTTGGAATTTCTGCTTAATGGACCCACAATGACAAACAGCCTGATCCAGGTGTATGTTTTTATGACCATTATCCCACACCCACCAAGTCCATCCCCACACTTGCTCATCAAGCCTCTGTTTGTAAAAGTTAGGAAACTCAAGAAATTCTTTAGGAGAATAGCAGGCTCCTCATAGGTCACATTATGTGCTTTCTGCAATTTGAGCCTGATCATGCGCCTAGAGACAAGAGTGGGTGGTGAAGATGTGTCCTGAGGAGTGTCAGCATTACTGTGCTTGGTCAGCTCAGGATTAATTTCCTCAGATACACTAGGGGAGGCCAGCGTCACATGCAGTAGGGGTGCAGATGCCCCTGCGCTACCACTGTGGATAGGAAAATCTCTACCTATGGCAAAATAATCTCATTAGGGTCTAGAAGCTCAACACCCTCAGTCTCATCAGGATCCTCCCAAACAGCTGCATCCCAGTCCGCAGGACCCTTCTTTGCCGGTCAGTGACTTCACCTTACTTCAGGTCCCCTTGAGGCTGAGCATTAAACTTATGCTGTGTTTCAGCCAGTGGAATTATGAGGGAGTATGTTTGGGTTTCGGCAATCTTGGCCCTGCAGCTAAAGGAAAATAGATTCTCTTTCTGGATGCACTTAGGAACTTTTAAAAATTTTGTATGTGCCTACAGCACAAGGAATTTGAATCCTTGTGCTTTTTGTTTTCCTTTATTAATTTCTCCTCAGAATTAGAAGACTGTAGATTGCCTGTGCATGCGTTGAGCTCACTGTTTTCCTCCACCAGTTTGCTCACATGTGGTAAGAATAACCAGCCAGCAGCAGTATATTTCCCACTTTGACAAAAATATTCCAGTTTCATATTGGGAGTCTCTAAATTCTTTATATATCAAAAATGATAAATTAGGATAATAAAATAAGATATATTATGCATTACTTTAACCAGTTCCCAGGCCAGGTGTGGTGATGAATGCCTATAATCCCAGCACTTGGAAGGCTCTGGTAGGAGGATTGCCATGAGTTCTAGACCAACCTGTGATACAGAGTGAATCCTAGGCCAGCTTAAGCTATGTGGTGAGAGTCTGTCTCAAAAAACTAAAAAAATAAAAACAAACAAAAAACGGGAAAAAAATGTTCTCATCAAGCACTATCATTATTCTCCACAGTATCAGAAGGAAAGACCATGCTATTTTAGGTCTCATCAAATTAAAGTACCAACTCCAGGAACCAATAAAACCATTAAAAAATTTTTCATCTTTATGATTGTGTTTCTCTAGAGCCACTCTCAGTATCAAAATCTGTATCAGCCAGTGCTTACTAGAAAAATAGATTTAATGAAAGATATTCTAATATATAAGAACTTACAAGAACGGCTTACAATGGTGACTCACAGAGTCAAATGTGGAAGGAGGATGTGGTAGCGTATGCGCTGGAGATCTGAAGATCCAGGTGAAGTCCTGGAATTCACTGTGGTATCTGGTGCAAGCCCATATCAGGAAGCTATACAATCTGCTCTGGAAGGCTGAAGGGTCTGTGCTGGAGGCAGAAGAGTCTGTTCTGGAAGCCGGGAAACGATATTCAAGGTGAAATTGAAGACTGGAGCTCCTCTGAAGAAACTGAGCTAAGCTTCCTTCTGGTGGGACCTCTGTCTTCATGAAATCACCTCAGCCACACCCGGGATTATGGTGCTCAAATTTATGTGGGTGTTTCTTGCTGAAATTGGCACAATCAGTTAGGTATCATAGTAAGACAGATCTATCTGGGCAGTTGACAAATTCCCATAAGGAGAGATGCCATGGACCCATGCATCTCTTGAAGTTCCCAGGGGGAAGGACGGTGATAGCACAGAAAAATAAAGATAAGAGACAGAAAGTTAAGGTCAGGTAGAGCCCTCTCTCTGAATGGAAGAAAAGGAACCTCTCAACCACTGTAAGGGAATTTATTTATACTTTTGGCAGGTTGGAGTCACGTGACATCCTTTTTGTCTAGCACCTAATTGCTTGCATTGTCTCGAGTCTTGGTGCTCTCTGGACTCAAACAGCTTGTTCATGTGGCTCACCTCAGAGCTCTTTACTCTTGGACAGGCCTTGCCTTGCCTTGCCCCTGCATGTGTGATCAATTTCTGCCTTCAATGAATCCCTCAAGATTCAGAGGAGAAATTACTGTCTTCTTTTATCTATTCTGTCACCAGGTTTAATCTTTATGAGAAATTAATTTAAGAAAAGTTGAGGTTGCATAATGTAGCCACTAAATGACAAAGGAACCCAGCCTCATCATTTGTAAAATGGGAGCATTGGTACTTCTGAATACTGTAGTAAAGGTAAAATGGAGCAAAAAATATGAATGGCGCTCTGTCCATTTTGTAGATTAGCTTTATTTTTCTGTCTGAATTTTATCAACTAGGAATGCCTTTTCAGAAGCTCATCTTTGCCCAAGTCACAAAAAGTACTCTGTGTTCATTTAGTGGGGACAATTTAATAGCTCAATAATGATTGGGATTTTTTTGCCAGTTATTACAGGAAATTTTTTTTCAGGTCCTACTTTGGGAATGTGATACATCCATTTTATGTAACAAGGTTAGCATGGGGATGAGAAATCACTAAATGCCACTTAGCGAAACCATCTAAAAATCTTTATTACATATCTCTGCTGATGTCAGGCTTGCCATAGTAGTTTATGTGACAGTTCTTCTGAAATGTTCGCCTTCTAGGTTTATCTTTAAATTCCTCCTATTCTCTGTCTTTCTATCTGTTTTATCTTTTTTCCATTCCCTTTGCCTCTAGGATGCATTTCTGTATTCCCCCAAAATTCGTGTTAAAAGCCTAACCTTTATTGAGATGCTACTAAGAGGTGGGATTTTTAGAAGATAATTAGGTCATGAAAGTGAAGTTCTCATGACTGAGATTAGTGTCCATATAAAAAAAGAGTTCATTGCCTTTTCTCTCTGCTTTCTGCCATGTTAGGATACAACATAAAGATGGCTCTCTGTGAATCAGGGAGGAGGCCCTCACCAGAACTCTGCTATCCTAGGCTCCCAAACTGTGAGAAATAATTTTCTGTGCTCTGTAAACAAACGAACCTGTGGCCCTTTTTCCCGAAGCCTGATCGGACAGGGGCACCTTTGTCCCTCTACTTCCTTTGTCCATCATCTTTTTCCTCACCATCAAGGCGTTTTCTTTCCTCCTGTTTTTTATTGTAATAAATTTAAAACTTAATCATTTTTCCAATGCTTTCCTCTAATTTCTCATCCTCTATGTGAACCAAAAGAGTACTTTGTAGTCCTTAGAAGTTTTCCTTAGCAAGTGGGAAAAGAAACCTGAGAAGACTTCTATCTTTCTATGCCAACTTTTGTCTTTTTAGGTCCCCAAAGGTCCTCAACTTACATAATCATCTATTTTAAAATTCCTAATGTTCACTTAAAAATATCGATGTCTTCATTGCTTCTCTCATATCTTTCACTTTTCTACTTTGGACATGACCTTTTCTTCAAGGAAGAAACTTTAAGCCATATATTCTATGTGATTTACTCTGTGCTCTTAAAGATACCATTTCCCCCACTTTAGTTTAAAAATTCTCCTCCCTATTTACTTCCTTAATTAAGTGTTGCAGTGAATTTTATCTGACTCTCTTTTCTCATTCTACTTCTATATAGCTGGGTATTTTAACTATCATTATATGAAATCAATAGATTACTAATAATGTGCTCTTACTGAATGATTCAAGCAGATTCTCTTTTTAAAAGCACAAAGACATTTGTTGTCAAATAATACTTCACTCAATGGTTTTTCATATACATCATTATTGCAAATATTAGAAACTTTTCATATATAACTTTTATTACAAATATTAGAATCTAAAGTGTCTGTTGTGTAGATCTTCATTTTCGTAATGTATGCCTGTATGAGTTGGATATACTCAACTAGAATTTTCATGGTATAAAAATTTTTGAGACCCTTCTTTGAAAACATCAGTGTATTTTTTGTTATTTCTTTCAACAGCCATTAAGACATTAAAACCAATACTATCCACTTCCAATGTGCCTCACTGTCCCCCTAACAGGATTTTACTATACCAGTGTCTTTGTGGAGCTATTCCCGGAGATTTTTGTGAAGGGAAACTTCCCCAAACTCCAGTCCATTATTTATTAGGAAGAAGCCTACAATAAGTTCTAAATTTTCTAAACCCCTGGTCTCAAAATCCTCCCCTAGATGAGTCCATTAATTCTAAACTGCTATTATGACTCTTAGGCAAACCAGGTAAGGTTTATGTCTAGATGCCCACGAGAGCCTCATTGGCTCATAGGTAAGGCTTTTGGAAGGTAACTGGACGGGGGACAAGTGCTGGACTAGCTGTTAGAAGTGGGGCCCGGTCCAAAGAGGTGGGTCATCGAAGGTGTATTTCCCCTCACTCTTTGCTCGCTATCTGACACAATGTGAGCAGTTTCTTCTCTCCCACGTGCTTCTGTCCTGCTGGTTCCTCTCGGCAGCCAGATGGCCATGTACTGAACTGAAATGAAAACGAAAGTAAACCTCTGCTCCTTTAAGTGGTGAGTGTTGAATATTTTGTCCCAGTGGAATAAGCATGTGATTAATACAAAGCTTAATCAATTTTCCTATATTCAAAGACCTGGTTTAAACCGTTCTTTATATTCACCATAAATTCTGACTTCACCTTTTTAATTTGGTAGCACTAAGAAATCTAGATTTGCATTATTTATCACAGAGGGCAACATATTTGAAATTGTCTTATTAACAGATGCTGTTGCTATGTGGGGAGCCGTCAACCCACAGCACCTTATAGGTGGCCCATGCTACATAGGTTTAGGTTAAAACAGTAAAACAAACAAACAAATAATAAAATTCATTATTTCGTAAAAGATGGACCTTTGTAAATCTTGGAATTTTACATATTTAGTGTATTTGGTTTCTGAAAGTTGGAAATGGAGCATAGACTTGGTTTAATCTGGCACAGACCCGTTTAAGGCTAGTGTTTAAATGTTAAATTTCAGTGAATGTTAAATGACAGGACAGCTCGTATTTCACTTTGTGATTGGAGAGCACTTTGATACTTGTTTTATGAAAGCCTTTATACATTACAGGCAGAGGTTAACAGTAATCGCATTTTTTTCCTATCCTGGTTTTAATAAATGTCTTTAGGGCATTTCATTCTGTTAAATCAAGCAGCATACAGAAATGTAATGCACTGATAACCTCTAAAGTACATGGAAAACTTAGTTCATAAAATATGTATGAGGAACACAGTGTTGCAATGATAACGATACTTCCTCTCCGGGTTATTCTGCCACGGGAACTGGTGCAGGGGGGTTGCCAGTCCTTGCTTTCTTTCCTTCTTTCCTTGATTTCTTTTGACTGAAATTGGTCTTTATTTTGTGTTAATGACTCCAATAAGTGGTCTGCTGGTAGTCCCTACTAGGACATAACCTAGCAGTCCTTTGAGTCAGCTGTCTTAGGCTTGGGCTTTGTTAATTCTTGTGCAGCAGTCTTGTCTAGAAATGATGTAAGTAAACCCAGTTTATGAATGAGTTCCACTCCAGGAGAATGTTAGTAAGCTGGATTTGTTTATAAGTCCCATAATGTGAGGCTTATACACCTTTGGCACAAATGTATAATATGAAACATAAAAGAACACAAATACTGTAAATAAACTGGCTTTACTTTCCAGTTACATTAAGGTGGTGACACAGTGCAGTACAACAATTGCACAGAGGCGGCTGCATGGAGTGAACTGACCAGAAGAGGGAGCTCCTAACCAGATGGCGAGGGGCGGGGGGATGGCGGAGCTGAAGGACCCGCAGCAGTAGGACGGCACGGTGGACTTTCACGCACACCTGATGTTGACGGCACAGGCTTTTGAAGACTTAAGTTCTGTCTACCATCTTGAGAAAAATGGCCCAGTGATATGTGAGTAGTAGCATTTTGTTCTCATCATTGGTGATTTTGAGCCCTGGATGGCATTCTCCGTGGCTGCTGCAGCCTTTGTGCATCATTCCACACTGTGGCCATGCGCCTCTAAAACTATCAATGCCTTTTCAGGGAAAGAAAATCCCCTTGTCGTTTTCCATGCTTTCAATCTCCTTGGTTCCTCAGTGACGTCTTCCTCTTGGCTCTCTTTGTCTTTTTGCTGGGCTTCTAATTCTATCAGGTTCTCATTACCAAGTATCTCACATTGCACAAGGAGTTCAGCAAACTCTTCCTCTTGCAGATCTAGCTCCAGCTTCTTGCTAAGGGTCACTGAGTGGTTTAAGACCTCTTTGCACTCCTTACTCATCTGCTCAAGTCCATGAACAAACTGTGGGCTAAGTTTCCTCAAAACCCCATTCATGGTGACAGCTGAACCCTCACACTAAGGAAAGTGTGTTTTATGCCCCTGTAGATGTAGCCCTTCCAAAATTGTCACAAGGTTGTTCCTATTTCCTTAATTGCCTTCACTGCCTGATGAAAAGTGTGACATCAATAGTATTTCTTGAAAGTCACGGTAACACTTTGGTCCGTGGGTTGGGTGAGTCCCACAGAATTCTGTGGAAGATGCACTACTTTGACCTTGGGGATGAAAGTCATCCATGAATTAGGGGTGATTGGGGCACTAGCAGGCAGCAAAAGAATGTCAAATGGGATCTCTTTCTTCAAACTATGTGTCTGTCTCTAAGATAAAGTGATGAAAAACTCAGTCCTGAAAAGTGGGCTGTGTAACCCAAGATTTGGAGTTACTCTTCTACACAGCAGGTAGAGAGCCCTGGGCTATGCTTTTGGAAGTCTTGGGTTCTCTCAACAGTAAACTAAGAGAGAGTTTAGTCTCACACTGCCACAAGCTTTGCCACCGAACAGCAGAGAAAGTCTATTGGTCCCTTGCTGCTTTGAAGCTTGACTGATGCAGCTTTTCCTCCTTTCTGACATAACTTTGTTCTGGTGTCCTCTTACAGTACAGTTGTCTCATCAGTGTTAAAACCTTGTTGCAGTAAAGAAACACCTGCATCAGTGATTCGTCAATCATCTCTAGGTGCTGCTGGAAATTCCTGGGCAGTTCAGGTATCTGCACTCACAGCCTCACCACTTACTTGTGCAGCTGAGCTTTCGCTTTGCATCTGTTAAACAATTTGTGACAGGTGGTGAGAGGCACAACATCCTGTTTTTAGTTCACGCCCTCAAACAGGCTTTTCGCTTTTCCTTGAATAAGCACTGAGCTGAACAGGACCCGACACTGGTGCTGCTGCTGCATCCACACACCCAGAAATTTCTCCATCTTCTCCTTCACTGTACCACACCTTTTGGATACTTCCTGTTGAGTTCCCTGGCACAGCAGGCTTCACACGGTCTATGACCTTGTCCTTGTTCTTTAGAACCGCGCCAGTAGTTGAGTTGTTCGTGTTATAATAATAAGCCATGTGGTGGGTCCAACCTCTCGATGATTTTCAGTTTGTTTTCATGGTTATTGCTTTGTGCTTACCAGCATCCCCTCCGTGTCACCACTGCTTCTCCTCTTGCTTCTGGACATGCTGGGCTCAGACTGAGCACTATACTGCTCTACACTATTGCCCTGTGCAGTAAGTGCACAGCAGCTCAACTGTGAAAGAGTCTAACAGACGTGCAAGCTACTTTGATTATTTGTTATGCACCTATGAACGCTTGCAATGTGAAGTCCATTCACACCTGTGAAAGGTAAAGGATCCCGAAGTCAGGGGCTTACTGTATTTTCAAAAGGAACCAGTTTATTGAAACATAAAACTTGTGTAAATATGAGCAAAATTGTGTCATTGTTTTTATCTAATGTCATTATAGTAAATGTGGATTTGTATGATGCTTTTTTAAATATACATGCTCTGCTAAGAGTCCTCAGACTCTGGAAAGTAAATTAGCATTATATATTCTCCACCACACACCCTTTCTTTTAGTTAAAGACATGAAGCATTGGCTTCCTTCTCTTCAATATTCACTGGTCAAATTTCTGAAGCAGACAGCTACACTGTTTGATGATTTCACTGGAACTGTAAATATACTAATCAATTTTCAAATTTTAATCTTTATTAGTTCCTGCTTACAGTACATAATTCCACACATCATGGGAAGTTGGTAAGTGAGCACAGCACATTTTAAGTGAGTGTCACTAATTTAGAATATGTGAAACATAAGATAGGAATATAAATGCTATCCAGTTTTCATAAATTATTTGCAATGACTATATGTAATCAAATGTAATTTTTAAATAAATAAAGATTTAAATGTCCTCTGAAACTGTAAAAATAAGAATATTATCAGGACCAGAACAAAATATTCCTGATTTGAATAATAGAGAATAACGTTTACCTAGAATGAGGTCTTACTTTCAGGCACTGAGAAGTTATCTTCAAATCCTTAAGATGTCCTACAAGACAAAATTGTCCTTCTTTATTTGTATTCCTTGACTTGTGGTGAGTACTTTGGGCTGTATGATGTCAGCTTGATGAGGAGGCTAAAATCCAGCCATATAAGAGCCAATCGTGTCTACATGCAGATGCCCAGTAAGAACTCTGGACTTAGGGCTCAAGGTAGTTTTGTGGTTAGCAACATTCTATGTAATTTTCCCGTATTATTATTGGGAGGAGGTAGTGCTATTCATAACTTCACTGGACAATGCAGAAATTTTCTTGACTTTCTTTGTTGCTTCTTATTTCTTGGCTGATGTTATCACTTAGGATTCATAACTTTGAATGTATCAACTAAATGATCTCTGAGGGTTCCAGCCAATTATCAAAACTGAAGACGAGCTTGGAGCCACTGAGCTTGTAATTGGTGTCAGAAGTGATGTTTATACTATGACATTTCCCTACTTTTGTGAAGGCAATTTATTGGAATAGGCCTTCCAGGGCTCCAAGAAAGACAACATTTTTTCTTTCCAATATTTATTATAACCAGCGGTTTTAAATGGTAATTCATAATGTCAGTATTTTGCAACATCAGGATGGCCTATGATTTTGTACGAAGTGATAAAGTTTCTCAATGTCATAGACTTTCACATTATAAGACCACAATGGTTTAAATAGCAATAATAAGAATTTTTAAATTCTACAGCTGCATACAAATTAGGATAGTGATTTGATATGTTTGATGTTCACTTTAATTGAAAATTTTCAAATTTTATGTGGTACTTTTAAGAGTCAGAGACAGAGTCATATATAGCTCTTACCACAGATAGCCGATGCCACACATTCTTTTATGAGACACAGATTGTATTTCCAGTGTATAAAAAAGAGGAATGTCAATACGGTATTTCAATTTCTTATAGATATGTGCCTATTCCCTGACACTGGTTACTCATTTTTATGATTTCAGTAAAAATGTCCACCCAAATCTTATGTGCTTCAGAAGTGAGGTCTGGCCAGAGGCGGGTGTGCCACTGGCAGAATGACCTAGAGGAGTGTATTTTTGTCCCCTGCTCTTTCTCACTCTGTGCTCTGGTTGCTTCATTTGAGCAGCTCTCCTCTCCACCGCATCGTCTCATCCTGCTATTTTTCCCTGGAGCCAATGACCATGTACTGAGTACTATGAAACCATGAGTTACGTTAAACTTCCTCTTTAAATTGTGGGTATTAGATATTTTCTCCCAGTCATGGGAAAGTGGCCAGTACACTGAACAAAGTGATTTTTAATCTGACACTTCTATGAGAGTATATGTTGCCGTTTGGCCTTGGTATCAGCCATTTTGTCTTTCTGGTAAGTGATACTTTCTTGCATCAGATTCTCCAAAAGTTGGCCCATTTCTCTGTGAACCCTCCATGATCTCACACATATGGGACACCCTACCTCTGTACTCACGTCCCTGTTTTTTCTGTATTAGTATATGTCTATAAAATTTCAAGAAAAAATCAGTTTTCTGCCATTGAGTTAAAAGAGAAAGAAGTTTGCACATGAGACTCATCAAGTCAGAGTAATTTGATGAAGAATGTATTATTTCTGAAATGCTCAGGTGATTAGAGAAGAATTTTTAGGAAGCCATTTTTAGGAAGCTTTTCTTTAAAGGTAATTTCTCTCAGAAACAGAGAAGCCTAGGGAATGTCAGTAAGGTGCAAATCTCTCATCAGAAATCTGTGATAGTTGAGAATGTTCTTGCCAGTATTACTAGTTTGTTGTATTTCAAAACCCCGTTTGGGAATGTTAATGAAGAGAGCTATTTTAGAATTGTTATTTTTATTCTTGCTAAGTGTGGGAGATTTTGCCATCTTAGCAATTTAGAAGACTTGCTTTGATCTCCTCCTCTCCAAGTACAGTCAGGTAATGGGGAAGGGTATGTTATAGCTTAGGGGGGTAGAATGGAAATGTGTGTGTATAAATGTGTGGTTAATGTGAAATAGTTTGAAAGATTACAAGCTAGAAGATTTGGTGCAGAAAGAAAAAATTAATGGTTTACATAAGGAGATAAAACATTCAGGGTAGAAATTTTTATGCATACGTACTAGTCATTATTGGTAAATTTTATTAAATGCAAAATTAGTCGTGATATTTACTTATAAAGAAACTAAATGAATTATAGCTTTAATTAAGTTATTAGATCATAGTTCGTTTCTATTATTATTAATTCATGGAGAAAAGTACTGTGTCCTTTTACTGAGCTGTCAACAAAAATTTTGAGAATGATATTGATCAATCCGATTTTAGGCAAGGCAAATGATGCACATAGAGAATGACCTAAATCAGACTCGAAATTCTGACATTTCCTTGCTTATGCCAAACTTAGTTCCGGTTAACTTTATAATGGAGGCTGCATTTATTGAGCAAATTAAATGTAATCATAGACACATTGAAGTGAATTACCTAAGCAAATAAGAAATCGCTGTTTTTCAGTAGAATAATGGGAAAAGTAAAACATTATGAGTTAAGTAAAATTATTCTTTTTTTGGCTTAGGTCATGGTGACCACTTTTTTATTATTATTATAAATAGTCAAGGCTCTCAGTCACAGTTACCTTATCACAAAATGGCCATAATTCAGATCGCTGCATTTTTTGTTCTCTTTTCATGGAGAAAAGAGGACATGACAAATAGAACAGAAGGACTAGCACACTGCGGGGTAGTAGTGCAATCAGTAGCTAAGTGCTCCGGTGAAAATGCCTCCTCTGTTTCTCTCTCTCTCTCTCTTTCCCTCATTCCTTCTTTTAAAGAGCTTATTTAAATGTTCACGAATGGGCATAATGAAGCTCCTAATATACTCTTTTTCTCAACTCTGGCTGCCCTGTACTGGGGATCTGCATTCAGTACCTGCAGCCAATGCAAACTTCACAGGTGGGGGCGTGGTTCTCCAGGTGCTACCCCTCTCTTCTGACACCAGCCACGGACTCAAGAGGTCCCCAGCCTACCTGCACTTCTGATCAATCCGTTGCAAATTCAGGGATTCCCCACTACTCTGTCACATTTGGTAATTCACGAGGACAACTTGCAGAACTCAGGAAAGCTCTGTAAGTAAGGTTTTATTGTAAAGGATGGAAATCTGGATCATGTGAGGAGAGACAGCGAGGTCTTGAATGGTCCCAAATGTGGAAGCTCAGTCTAAATTAGACCATTCCTTCCAGAAACCCATGGCAAATATTGGACCTTTGCTGTGCAGCATCTTAAAAGATATTTTTCTGATATATTGATTTTTATAAGAAATATTATTCTAAAAAGAAAATGTCTTTTTATGATTACACACATGCTATGTTTGTGTTCTACATTTCTCTTAACACTTTTATCTAAGCACTGCAATCAATAAAAACGAGAATTTAAAGCAGAATAATGCTCGCTTAAGCAGCTGTCTCTGAATTCTTCTTTCTAGCATAGATTTTTCATTTTACTACTTTTCATGATTTGGTCATTTTGTATTCCATGGCATTAATTTTTACAAAGGAAACTGAGCTCAGCTCTTCAGCTGGAACAGTACAGGTAGGGATGAGGTTCTGTCTGTTTATCCCCTGGGAATCTGTGGTACGGGTAGAATATGTGTGGAGGTAGAGGTGACTCAGATGTCTGTTGGCTATGAGTGATCTTCTATTAAAGTTATTGCCTGCATGTTGATGTTTTTAAGGTCCAAAACTATGATTGATTCTTGAACTAAGGAAAAAACTAAAGGGACTATCTTATAGCTCAAGATTCTTTGAAGATATTTTAAAGGAAAATTACTTTTCTGATTTGTGGAAGGAAATACCTTTCACAGCATGAATTTGATATCAAGATCCGAGAATTACTTTTCATTCACATCACTAAATCTGAACTTCTAACCCTGATATTGAAGGGGTTTCAATATCAAGAGTTCTGATTCTAGTTATATGACAGTAACCTTTAACCTGAGAATACATATACAGAGACACACACACACTCTGCATTGTGTATTGAACATCTACTATATCAGAAATTGTGTTGAGCATTTCTGGAAGTAAAGGAAATAAAAAATAGTCCTAAGAAAGAGACGAGAATAGAGTGAAATGGCAAAATTGATATAATCTATGAGAAGGAATAAAGAAACAGAGGAAGGTACTAGATGTTGGTTATATATGAAATCAGTGAGCTCAGGATTTCAAGTAAAAATATTAAAGTTTTGGTGCCTTTTTCTCTATTTGTATAATCAATCTGATCAATGCAGACAATTTGTGGTGGCCAGTGGTCTAGAGAGAAACTCAGGAAGAAAAGGTGACATAGCTGATAGGAGAGTGTTTTACCACGCACAACATGCCTGCGTTAGTACCTGGATGTAGCCGGCTCTGCACTGATGTGTGCGTGACCTTCCCTTCAGCGTCCATTAGAAGGGTATTAATGTTGGGTTTGAATTAGAGCATGCACAAAAGGCATGTGCATAAAAATGTATCTTGTTTTAGGAAGTAATTTTTTTAAGAATGACTAAAATATTTTTAAATACTTAAATAAACATATTCTGTCTTTAAACAATATTATTTTCAACTATTTTTAAGAAAACTTATGCATTTCATGCTTATCCCTCTTGAATGCCCGTATCTCATCTACTGCTATAATAGCAGGCTTGATTAAAAGCATAATCTTTCTAGTGGAATAATCAAACCTTGTTTGAAAGGAAGTGGTAATTCAGTTTTACTTAAACATTTAAGTTATTGATATTTCATGATAAACAAGTAATTGAGAGATTAAATGAACTGAGGCAGATGGATTTCTTTTTATATCTAAAGAAATGTAGAGCCAGGTGTGATGGCTCAGGCCTTAATCCCAGCACTTGGGAGTCTGAGGAGGATCGCTGGGAGTTCAAGGCCAGCCTGAGCTGCACAGTTAGTTCAAGCCAACCTGACTACTTAGTGAAACCCAGTCTCAGAGAAAAGGGGAAGAAAAGAGTCCATTTTGTTAATGTGCTCTATAACAAAACTCATAGTACTTTCTTTGAAACTGGGCTTTCCTTCTTACCTTTTTCTCCAACATTCTCCTAGATGGTTAAGAGACCAGTGGTCCTTGCCCTAACTCCTCATTTTAAGGCAAGAACTTCCTCCTCAAGTTCTCATTGAAGAATCCCCTGTCAGAGTAGACTCCTTTAGACTCCCTCATTATTATATTTTCTGTCTCTGTTAAACTCCTGCTTTGTGGATGGGGAGGTTTTATTTTAAGAGATAAAAAATGTAGAATTCTGGTCCTTGTATTGTAGATACCTGAACAACAGGGCTGGCCGCTGGAAGGAGTCAGGACACAAATGAAAACTCATCACGGCTGTGGCAAAGGCACATCTGTTGGAGACCAGGCTTAAAGATAAAGATGGATTGACCAGGCCTGAGATAAGTTGTAACATCTGATCTAATGAAATCTGGATAGATATCTGTCACCTTGGTGGTGCCCAAGACCCTTGGACTCATCATTTCCTGAAAAGTTCTTTGTTCTTTCTGTGTATCCTTGCTACATGAGTTGCTCTCCCATTGGATCAATATTATCTAAGAGGCTATACTTAGAATCTTACCGGTTGATTATAGCTGCAAACCACATTGTACCCACGTGGTTGTGCTCCGCAAAACTTACCCTGAGAAATGAGGTCCTTGGCAACTGACTTCTTGGTCTTCTCCTGTCTCTCAGAAGCTGTATCTCTCCACTTCAGTAAATATTTCCTACTTTAACTTCTGTTGTTCCTTAGAATTCATTCTTCAATTTGGGGGGACACAAACTCACTGTATTGCATAGCAGGTTGGGAATTATATTTCCCTTATATGTGGAGGTCTTGATATCATTTCTATAACACTTGTCCAAAATTAAACTATTCTCATCTTCTTGGACTGTTCTCCTAATGTATATATGTGCAGGCATCACTTTCTCCCTTCCAAGTGTAGATCTTCTCCTATTAAAGATATTTTGCATTGATTCTGGTATGTTACCTTTATTATGGTTTGAGTCTCTCTCAGTCCCCCACTTTGGTAGTGAGTATTGAACTCAAGACCTTACCAGTGAACTGTAACATTTTTTTGAGGGAGGGTCTCATTAATTTGCTAAACTGTCCGGGCTGAACTTGCTTGAACTCGTAATCCTTTTGCCTCAGTCTCCCAGGTACTAGGATTACAGGTGTACATCATGATGCCAGCATGGGAATATCTCTTTTCTAGCATTCACCACTTTTTAAACTTCTCTTCCCTTTAGCACTTTCTAAGGCTTCAATTCACCTATCTAGCGGCAAGTTTCGTCTTTAAATCTCTGGGTCAAAGTCCTCCTTGGGACTATAAATTCTCAGTGAACTGCCTACTTGACATACTTCCTTTCACCCCAATTCAGTGCATCAGCTACGACATCCTCCATAATCTTGGAAATGTCCTCGTCCCACCATCCTTGGTTGCTCCCTACCCTTAGCCCACACTCAGTCGACATCAAACTATATTTTCGCTGCCGCTGCTGTCGTTGCTATTGTTGTCGTTGCTGTATTGGGCATTGAACCCATGGCCTTCACACCGAGATACGTCCCCAGCTCTTTTTAAAATATTTTGTTTTAAGACAGGATATCACTAAATTGCCCAGGATGGCTCCATCTTGACATTCGCACACCTCAGCTTCTCAAGCGCTGGGACTACAGGTGTGTGCCCTCATGCCTGGATAAATCACAGATATTTTCATCTCCTAAGTACCACCCAGTTCCTCCCGTTTTCTCTATCTTCACGAGCACTATTCTAGTTCAAATTATAATCGATCAGGGGACAGAGCAGGCATGGATTGGGTCTGCTGTGGATTCTTTCATCTAGTTTTGCTGTCCTTTAAAGTGGTTCTCCCTCTACAGTCTGTGCCGTCATTTGTATCCTGTAGAGACTGAAATATTCCCATTTCTCCCTATTGCTCTTTCTTTACAAACAAAAGTCTATGAGAAGACCTCTGTGGTCTGGCTGTTGCTTCTCCTCCCCCCTTGTTTACTGCTGCTGCTGTTATTGATTCCCCTCATAGTGCCGCACTCTTAATTCCTAAGGTGGTCCCAGTTTCATCCTCCTCACAGCCAGTCAATATCAGTCAGAAGAGTTTTCTCTGACCCCTTTCTACCTAGTGAAGGTCTATCCATTGTCCAGTTTGCCACTGAAGTGCGGCTGGCTTTCTCATCTTCCTGAGACTGGTAAACCAGGTCATGACGTCCTTTTACATTCATTGTAGTGACTCATAATCTCTCTTCAGAATATTTACGCAGCCTGCTGTCATATATTATCTGTGCACTGTGTGTTCTTTTTAAAATCTTATACTAGATACAAGCCTTCCTAAGCACAAGGACCTTCTAATTGATTTATCACTTTATAGTTACTTTTGAGTATTTGCTAAATGTAGGAAAAATACATCACCTCTTCCTTCTAATCTAGATTTTGCCTTGGTTTTTCCTTTTTCACCCAAGGGCTAAGTGTACTTTAGATTTGGGAGCAATTGCTGTTTTCTGTCCTCTCATCCTTTCACAGCATTTTCATGCATTACATTATACAGGCAGAATTTAAAGAACACAGCCTGGAGTTGTTTGTTTTTAATCCCATATTATTCCCTTAATGTATCATGGTGCAATGATTTAACACGTATACCACATACAAAGAGTTTCAAATTCACCAAAGAGCAATTGTTTACAGATGTTATTTACTGTATTATTAATAAACTTAGAATTATGTAGGTCTTTGGAATAAATCACATGGGGTGAGTATCATTGTTCTGGTTTCTCTCTTGCTCTGGCACAAGAACTGAAGCCAACATGGGTGTGGGAGCAGAAGGAAGAGCTGGCCAGCTAACAGAGGTGGAAGCACATCTGTAACTGTATAGGAGTGGTAGTAGTATAGGATAGAGGGATAAAGACACATAAAAAAAGTCTAGGAAACTCACCTTTTCCTTTACTTTCTAAGCTTGTTTGTTCTTTCTTCCAGGTCCAGCACTTCAAAGTGCATAAAAATCTCCAAGAAATGACCAGTCCATAAATGTACCTAATTGATAAAGGACAACTATCCATCCTTAACATAAAAAGAAGCAAATTATTCGAAGAATATTTTTAAGCAAAACATTTTAGATCATCCATTTTAAAGGATGCCTTCATGAACATATCCCCAACTCTGGACAATAGCAGGTCTCACCTTCAAGCTCAACTTCTTTCCACTGAGTGTGTACTTCTTTAATTTTACCTAGTAAGTCTGCCTATCCCTCTCATTAATGCACCTGACATTATTTTCTGTGATGAGATATCAAGGACCTGACCAGGCTAAGTTGAAGTCTCCATCTCCTTTTTAGAGGTATTATAGACAGCTAGATTAGATAAAATTTCTATGCATTCAGAAAGGAACTGGGCTCTGAAGGAAGTCAGTGAAAGGTGGAGACATCAGGATTATGGCTGGAGGCACATTTTAATAAGACAAAGCCTTGAGATTAAAATCAGGATGGCCAGATTTACATACTCTAAGGAAAGAATGAAAGTCTGAGATTATAGTATAATTTGTATCCAGTCCCTTTTTGGGATTTCACATTGAAATAGATCAGTACCTCACTAGGGGTAGACCTTCCTCTTTCACCCACTAAGACTAAGAGTAAGACTGAGACTAAGACTGAGGCTGAGACTGAGGCTGAGACTAAAAGACTAAGACTAAGACTGCAGGACTACTGAAACTGAGACCAAAGACGAGATTAAGACTTAGATTATAGACCAAAGTTAATAAAGTCATCCATATGCCTGTGTTACATCCCCTGCATCCCTACTAAAGCGATATTAGCTAGTGACTATACTCACCATCTTATTGGTTGATTATAGTTTGATCAACATTTTACTTACCTTGTGATTTTGCCCTCTAAGCATTCTTGGAGAGATGAGTCGGGCTGTACCCCATTCAGGGCCCTCCCTGTCTCTCTGGAACTATTTCCATTTCCCACTGGTATCCCCAAGCTTTCCTACTCTTAACCTCCTTCATCCTTTGGAGTTCCTTCTTTGATTTTAGGGGATGGGAAACACCAGACATCTATAGGTGGGGAGTTAGATTTCTTCCTGCTGTGCTGAGTTCATGTCCCCTGAAGTTGAAGAATGAATTCCAAAGGATAAAAGAGATTAAGAGAAGGAAAGCTTTATTGGGACTGGAATGGCTCCTGAGATAAGAGGCAGCCACTGAGGCCCTTTGTCAGGGGTAATTTATACAGCAAAGCCACAAATGTGGGTCAAACCATACAACATGGATCAAAGTATAGTCCACCAATGAGATTATAAGTATAGCCACTTGGCTAATATTGATTCAGTAGGGGAGCAAGGCCTGTAGAAAGGGCATATGGATGGCATCACTAACCCTGGCTTATCTGTAACTTCTAAAGCAGGAAGGTTTCGGGGAAGGAATGTGCACAGATGTTCCCGTTATGTGCCCAGGCATCTGATGTATATCTGGACTTAATGAGCAGGGGGTACCAACTGCAGTATAATCTCACATTTCTATCCCTCCTTTAGGGAAGTAAGCAAGTCTAGCCATTGAGACTTTCGTCTTCAGGCCTGGCCTTCTTCAGGCGCATCTCTAGTTACACTCTGGCGTCTCTACCTTTCTCTGACTTTCCTTGAGAGCCCAGGCCCTGTCTGACTATACACTCACTTTTATCTAATTTAACTGCCTATAATCCTTGGACCCTGTGCAGTGGCCAAAGGAGTGTGTGCAAAGAGATACTGGGAGATAGTGAAGAAAACAGGATTGTGGTAGCGGCTGCAGGTACCACCCATCATTACAGCAAAATTCTGGACAAAACAAGCCCAAAGTGTAGATAACTACCTACATAGAGTGAGCTAAATGTCTATAGAAAGGTGTCCTACTCTGAAGAATTATTCAAAAATACAAATAGAGCAGAATCTAAAGCCTCATAATTCACTATTTAGTTGATATAAAAATTCAAAATACATTTGGAGGAGACAGTTAATTATGTACATTTTTAAATGTATATATGTCCATAATTTTCCCCCTTTGCAGGAGGGATTTGATGAACAAGATCTTGGAGAGAGGGAGGTGGAGGAAGCAAGGCGGAAAGGAAGGGGGAGGAGAGAGATGCGGAGGGAGGAGGTGGAGGATGTGAAAGCTGAGCAGCGGGGGAGAGGCAGCAGAGGAGGCCCCTGGCTGAGGAGCCTGCTACACTTGCCCAGAACAAGTTCTGCCTAAAGGCAGTTTCTTCCTTTTTCTTTTCTATACCCTGGGTTTGTATAGTCCAAGAGACAGGGTGAAAATGCTTATAGAAGAATGCAGCAAGGATCTCCTACCGTAGAGGCTTCCACTGACCCGGATTTGGGCAGAGCTCAGTGCTGTGTATGCATAGTTACACGTCTAAGAAAAACTGAAAAATAACGAGATCTCTGTAAGCACAAATATATCCAAGGAAAAGCACAAAAAGAAAAGAAAGGGAGGGATGGAAAGGAGGGAAGAGTGAGTGAGAGAGAGAAAGAAGAGAGGGAGAGGGAGAGAGAGGGAGAGAGAGAGGGGGAGAGAGAGGGGGAGAGAGAGGGAGAGAGGGAGAGGGAGAGGGGGGGAGAGAGGGAGAGAGAGAGGGGGGTAGAGAGGGAGAGAGAGAAGGCAGCTTGGCAATAGAATCCTTTATATTTTAAATAATTCACCTTTTGGTTTAAGGTATTCCACCCCCTCATTATTGCTTTAGGGGACTAGAAGACAAATCTGGGAGCAATTCAATCCAATTAGAAGGGAAAAGGGAGATTTTCTCTGGCAATTGCTATGCAAATATATGTGTCTGGAAATGGAAAAGGTGACACTAAGCAGTGCATTTGGTTGTTGACAACAGAATTTCTCATTTTCCAAAGCATTTTAAAAGACACCTTTCACCTAATGGAGAAATGTCCGAGGCGGTCCTTCCAAGGTCAGCACCAGCCTTCATCGTCCCCACAGAAGAGCAGCCAGGCCAGGTAAAACCGCCTAGGGACAGCTTCTCTTCAGTGTTACATTCAATTGTCATATTCATGTTTTCAGTAATAGGAATTGCTGGTGTGTGACACTTTTGAAACTCTTGGTATTGTGGGCTTATAAAACATTTCAATGGGTAATAGTGTCAGACAGTGGTAATTAATCTTGGAGGAGAACCTGTTTCTGAATTGGAGCATTGCTTAGAGGTGTGACAATTTAGTGTCTACTCATTAAAAGTTGTGCCTGAGCTGCTTCCTCTTACCTACAGTTTTAAAAATAATTATGTTAGAAAAGCCTGCACAATTGGATTTTCAGCGTTATGAAACACGTGCTCTGGCTCCATCTGAGATTTTTCTCAGCTCAGTGCTGGCAGTGAGGGGTGTTCAGAATGAGGCAGAGACAAGGGAGAAAGGAAAAAGCCCAGGTTAAGGATGGGCGGGACATCTGGGGGCCTTGAGTCTGGAACAAACCCTTACTTCCCTGAGGCTGTGTTGCCAGTGAGAACAGGTCCTCATTCAAAATTAACTAATGATTTGCAGACGGAAATCCAAAGTCATATATTTTAATCCCACTTAGCCCTGGGACCAATTTATTATTTCAGTCCTGGTGTTCTTTATACGAATCAGTCTCTCAGAAGCAAGCAAGAAAACTTTGCACATATATGATTAAAATGTAGCAGTACAAGCATAGCAGTCTCTGTATTTTTATAAGTAGTAAAAAGGCCAATACTTAAGTACATAAAAAATAATGCTTATTATAGGCCAAACAAAGTGATGGGGCTCATATACAAGTAGGAAAAATAAATATGGGCAAGTGAAAAATGTTGAAAAATGTAAATTGTTACAAGGGGAACAATATCCTTCAGACTTTGCCTATTGAAGAATAGCCACTGGGAGAGAGTATTAAAGTAAGTCGCCAATTAAAATTTAACAAAAGAACATGCGTTTTTCAGTGCACAAGTGGTTTTATGGGATTTTTATGACATTCTAATCATTCTGATACTTTCAATGGTAGAATGAAAATACAGGTATATTCGCTTTAATATCTTTTTCCTCTGCTCTGTCTAGAAAATGTGGTTAAGGAATCTCAGAGCCATTGATACCTATTTGGTGGAAATTACATGTATAAGTTGTTTTCCAGAACTGCATTTCACTTTAACCTTGCATGCACATTTCGCCAACTATATTTATAGGACAAGCTGTGTAGCTTTTTGGTTTATCAAATAGATACATTTTCTGTTCTACAAATATGTTTAGAATGTGGGCACAACACTGCCTGATTCAGTCACCTCTTTCTGCTTCTCTTATTTACTCTGTGAAATTTTTGTTAGTGCAAACCTCCTGGCAACTTAGAATTCAAACCCTTGGAGTGAAATAAATGTAGAAGTAAGGACAATTTTACAGAACTCTGTGGCTGACAATCGTGTTGCAGTGGAATCACTCCTGGGATGTAAGCCCAGCATTTCTTTACAGTGGAGTCAGAACACATAAGCTTTCAAATGAGCAGTGAACAGAAATGGAAAATGGTAGCGTGGGAGCTTGGTTTCACTAAATACAAGTGATTTCAGTCTGTGCTTTTCAGTCACAATCTAGAGTTTTAACCAGCAGAAAATATCTGCATAAAGCAAGAGTCTACTTTGATATGGTTAATTCAGAGCCAATGTCTGATATAATTCAGCTATAGAGCAAAGAACAACTTGACCAAACTTTAAAAAAATTGGTATATATATATATATATATATATATACACACACACACACATATATATATATATTCACAATATATGAGAAAGACTGTTTAATTATTGGATCTTTTTATTATTAAGCCATAGCTTTATATAGGTATTTCACTAAGAAAAACTGGCATTTGGGAATAATTTCAAATTGTTTCTAATATAAAACAGATAGCTGTTGGCAATCACTACATTTTTGGATGTTTCCTCTTCTGTAATGAGTTAAAAGTTGACAAATGAATACCCTTAATCATCTAAAATTTTGTGTAAATATTTTCATCATTATGTCATGCATTTATTTATACCTTTAGGTGGATCTCAATTGACAACGCAATATACACACGTAAAGGTATGAGTGCCTTCAGCACAAGTTAACACAACACCTGACAGCAACTTAATCAGTCCTGGGGTCGTTACTCTCTACAGCAGTAACTCTCCTACTTCAGTGTGTATGTGATTCTTTGGGGATCTTGTCAGTACTTCAGTGTGTGTGTGATTCTTTGGGGATCTTGTCAGTACGCTGAGTCAGATCCCACAGATCTGGAAGGTGGAGCTGCTGTGGTTGCTTGTGGGAGTACAGTTGACATCTTAGCAAGCAGTGAGGATTTTAGCTTTGATTTTCTGTCTCCAAGATTTCAGGATCAAAGACTGTGACTCTTTGCTCTTTCCTCAGGTATGTAGGGTATGTGCTTCTGCTCCAGCCATCAGTCTGCATTAGGAGAAGAAAGAGAAGAGAAAGGAGAAGGACAAGACCTTGCAATCTGTCTGTGGATGACTTCTTTTGGGCACTGAATTACATGCTTCTCCTAGTTCCAAGTATGGGAAGAAATCAGGGACAAGATTTTTATATTCCGGTAGATTGTTTGAGTACTTATATATACATATATATATTCTACATGACAAATATATATATATATTTACATATATTTATATTCATTTACTTTCAAATTGGATGGACTCAGATAATATTTTTAAAAGCATGCAAGGTAGGTAGTGACGTCCTACACAGTGGTAGAACTCTTGCCTAGCATGAATGAGGCCCACGGTTCAATCTCAAGTGAACTTCCACCCCCCAGAAAGCAATGCAAGGTATTATTTTAACCTTTAATAATCTTAACTTTAATAATCTTAACAGGATGTCTGTTCCTGTTTTGAGGAACTCAATACAGTCTTAAGCCCAAGAGTGGTCTCTTTCCCCATCCTGTAATTTGATATGCGTTCCATCTTCCAGAGGAAGGGATGGTTGATTTTGGCTTGTCCTCACAAACCTTCTGCTACTTGGTAACTATTGTCTTGTTTCCTGACCAGATATTCGACTATGGAGAAAGCTGGTGAGAGTATGGGTAGGAAAATTGGTGGCTGAGGGATGTGAGAGCTTTGAGTTTAACAAATGTTAAAGACAACCAATTGTCAGGGCATTTTCTTTTTTTTATGTAATTGTTTTTAAAGTGTAAAAGAAAAAGAACAACATCAACAAAAAAGAGGAAAGCATTAACGAAGAGACACAAAGTAGCACAATAACAGGATAATCAAAATTGAATTATAGACAAAGCAACAGGAAACCAACAATAGTTGTTGCACTGCATATCGATAACTTCAAAGTGTGTGCTCAGAAAAACACATATAGACATACAAGATTGATCAAACAACCAGTTGTCAACTATTCCTTTCCATAAAGTGACATAAGACAATAGTGAAACCATGTTAGCCCTCCTGCACATATGTACATGCATACATACATACATACATACATACACACATATTTGCCTCTTTCTTCCTTTTCTCCTTTCCTCATCCCATCTGTTCTTTAGTTTTGAACAGATTTCCTTCACACCTCTTAGTTTATATTCCCACCCTCAGGGTCTTACAGCAGTGACACAATACGTTGTGTGCATATGTACCTCTGATTTATTTCACTTATGAGTATGGTGTCTAATTGTGACCATTTGCCTACAAAGACCCCAAATCTGTCCCTCTATAGCTGAGTAATATTCCATTATATAAAAATGCCACAGTTCTTTAATCCAGTCCTCTGTGGATGGACATTTCGGTTGCTTCCACAATTTAGCTATTACAAATTGCACTGCTATAAACATGGGTGCACATATATCACAGTGATATGATGTTTTCAGATCTTCTGGGAAAATACCCAGAAGGAGAATAGCTGGTTTGAATGGAACCTCCAGACCTAGTTTGCTGAGAAATCTCCAAACTGCTCTCCACAGTGGTTGCACCAGTCTGCAATCCCACCAACAGTGCAGTAGAGTCCCTATTTCTCCACAGCCTCACCAGCATTTGTTATTGGATGATTTCTTAATACTGGCCAATCTTACTGGGGTGAGATGAAATCTCAATGTTGTCTTTATTTGCATAGAACATTTTCTCATATATTTATTTGCCATTTGTATTTCTTTATCTAAGAAGTGTGTATTCATCTCAGATGCCCATTCCTGGCTTGGGTCTTTGAATTTGGACAGGTACATGTTTTTTAATTCTTTGTATGTTCTAGATAGAAGACCTTTGTCTGAGGGACAGCCAGCTAGGATTTTTTCCCAATTTGTGGGTTTTCTTTTTACTTTGCTGGTGATTTCTTTAGATGTGCAAAAACTTTTCAGTAGGATGAGGTCCCAGTTATTGATTCTTTGAATTGTTTC